>JAGVVM010004765.1:0-31724 GCA_019149425.1 Psidium friedrichsthalianum | reverse complement strand
AAGTAACAATCCCTAATATGATCAATTGAATTACAATCCACTAAAAGCAAATAAAGTGAGGCAAGCAAGACTATGATATTTTTTTTGTTAACGATAGCTAAAAATCGATTCCAAAATCGATCCAATTCTCGGGCGTGTCTTCCCTTAGAACTGGTTCCCAAAAATTAGAACCTATACGGGGACCAATTTGTGCGGGAACTGGTTTTTGGACCTGTTTTTCGGGTGGTCCGATTGGTTGCACACCCCCAGTTTTAAGGACCCATTAGTGTGAAAAATCAAAAGATTTCACGTCTCTTTCTTTTCGCCGTTCATAATTTTAAGTGTCGATGCGGGGATTAAACTTGATTGGGGCGTTTTACGTTGTAACTGACTGTTGTTGGGACGCGTGTTAATTAAAAAAAAAAGGAATAGTTTTTGCGGTCCCTCATCTTGGATAGTGATGTATATTCGTGACATTTCCATTTGTGTGTTTCATTTGTTGATCAACGTCTCGGTCTAATCATCGACACCTCTCCGCGAAGGCGTTTAGCAAAATTCATGATTCTGCCATTAAGGAGGCAATCGATTTGTTGCGCTAATTGCAATCGATTTGTTCGCTAATTATGTCATAGGATCAACATCGCCCGCGTCATTCATTTCATCGAACGGTGTCGGTGGGTCCACGCCACGACTTTTCATGTTCCAATCCTTGCAATTAGGTGTTCCGATCTGACATGTCGAGTCCAAATCGAACGAAGGATGCAATGGCTGGCGAGCAAATTTGATTATCCAACATCTAAAAAAGTCAAAATACGAGCGCATCATGACGTGCTAATTTCGCGACTCGATGGAAAATCTACGCATTATCTTTCACATCTCAACTTTATTATTATTATTATTTTATTTTAACGTAAGCACTCGATCGAAGTCACTCATGAACATCCCATTCCCATGATCCATCAAATCATGGACAAAGCATCGAGTAATTTCGCGACATCTTGGGCGGTGCGAGATTGATGTGAGCACGGGGGGTAATTTGGGCATGCCATGTCATCATTTTGAAAAAAAAAAAAATTTCTCGTTCTTTGTCGTCACTAAGAAGAAGTGGCGAGGAGCAGATGCACCCAAAAAAAAAAGAAATTGTTCGAGAGGGGAGAGGCCATTTTTATTTGACTTTGATCTCACTGGCTACGCCGTGGGGCCCGCGGTCAAAAATGTAGGGCTACGATTGGTGGGATGATCGCGCGCTGCCGAGCCTTTTTTTGAGATTGAATCATTGACCTTGCCTTGCGAACAACCTAAGATTCTGATCGGAAAAAGAAGAAGAACGAACAACAGCAACAACATAAGACGTGATCTTGGACATGGATCTTCTTTCGGTGTTTTAGGGGGAAAAAGAGGGGAGGGGGGCGAGGAAGGGAATCCAACAGATGGACGCTTTATTCTTGTCTCTACTTGGCCTCCATCAATCATGTTCGTGGTCCAGCCCCCCCACCCTTGTGCGAACATGGACGTTGGTGACATGGTGTGGTGGACGGAGTGTGTATGGCTTTGAGCGGCGGGACCAGCCTAAGGCGGGAGGACGTAGCAAGCACGGCCGAGGCGTCGTGAATCCTCGGATATGGGGAATATCGTGTGAAATTGGCGTGATCCCGAGACAAGGAGATCGTGGTCCAACCCCGAGTGCGAACACGGACGTTGGCGTGGCGGACGGAGTGCATGTGGCTTGGAGCGGCGGGACCAGGTTAAGACGCGCGGGGCCTAGCACGACTGGCCGAGGCATCGTGAATCCTCGGATATGGGGAATATCCGAGGATTTTGCGTGATCCTAGAGACAAGAAGATAGTAGGACGAGCTTTTGAAAAGTTCATATGGACCAATTCGAACAATTCGCTTTAACCCCCCCTCCCCCCACCTATAAAAAAAAAGAGAGAGGACTGTTATTGTGGAGGGTTGCATCCTAAAGGTGTCGATGACCGATTAAGAAAGTGATTTCTAGGCATCTCATGGTACAAGTTTATCCGAATCAACCATTGCTGTATGAGTATAATCCTTTTAGGAAGAAGGGAAAAGAAGAAGAAGAATAAGTAATGACAGACAACACTTAGCATGTAATGATGCACCTAAATAATTCTTCCGTCGAAGATGAATCTTCGCGTTTATTTTCTTTCCGTAGTCCGGTTCAAAGGTCGAAGGAATAGGATGAATGGATCTGAAGTAACGACAGAAAGCAATCTGGTCCTTTCATACCTCCGTCATTTTTCTTTCGGAATCGCGGTTTTTTTTACCACCTCTTGGGTCCCTTCAACGGTTCAGTCAAATCGTATGAACAGAACCAGGGACGAGCAATTCCAATTCAATCAAAGGATCGCGATCGAAAATCGATAGACATTTTTCTGTTTTCTTCGCAAACGGCTGGCGTGTTGTTTTGTTTTCGAGGATTCCGACGACATTGATAACGAAAAGTTCGAATTTTTCCAAGCGCCGCGTTGACATTTGTGCGAATAAGGCTAATTCGAGCACTTAGGTTCGATCCCTATTCGACAAGTACGGTTTTGGGCCGAGACCATGAAGAAGTAAAATTTTAATGAATCGTTGAGTTGCAGGTGTGAGCCGTGTTAGAAATTCTCACGTTGAAGAACACATGTGATGCGGCGGGTCATGAAGGTGAATATTATCTACGGAGTGTGCATGTCGGTGATGTCTCTTAACGTGTGCATGTCGGTGATGTCTCTTAACGTGATGTCTCTTAACGTGTGACGAACTAATGAAACACGTGGTGGAGGAAGTTGTCTACAATCGGGGCGAAAGAAACTTGTAACTTCCTTTGGATTCTCACTTCTCAGTAAGTTTTTCGAGTAATAGATACGAAGATGAGTATTGTCCACACTTATATTTAGTCGAGCGTTCATGGAGGTGATGTCTCTTAACACTCAAGGAATTAACGAAAGACATGAACGGGGAAGCTATCCCCAATCGAGGGAGAGATAATTATGACTTTCTTGGGTTCCCCATAAGTTTTTCGAAGGGAGAGTTAACAAAATAAAGTCATAAACCTATTGTAACCGTGTCGATTTAGTATCATACCTTATTTTTTTTTTCACTAATTTAATTCTAAACCTTTTGAACTTGTGCCAATTCAGTCTATCCAATCAATTTTGGCATGAAATCCCTAATTGGCTGATCACCATGACTAGCCAAAGGTAAGGGCTGGTGAGGTCGACCTTGCCGATCTTTGGAAAAGCTCGCCCCCACCGGACATTGGCAAGGGCAAGCCTTGCCCACTTATCGAGGCTCGACCTCGCCATTGTTGGGTACGGTCACGCCTTTCTAGTAGCCGGCAAGGGCGAGCTTCGCCCAAGGCAGCCTTGAGATCGACCCACCCGACTCTAGTCTCTGGCTAGTCTCTAGACCTCAACGATCGGCTAGAAGATGAAAAAAGCAAAGTAAAAAACAAAAAGAGAAAAAAAATAATACAATATGAAAAATGGTACACATCAGCCTTGGTCATGCTATGTCAGAGATTTCCTAACAAAATTGATTGGAAATGACTGAACTGACATAAATCCAAAAGATTTAGAATTGAATTGACAAAAAAAAAATTATGATTGAATTTGTACAATTACAATATATTTAAAATGTTTTTAGTAATTTTCTGGTTCTTCGAGTTTAGGTACGACATCATCCAAACTTTTTTTTTTGGTCTGGCCATATTCTATTCTATTTTATAAATCACGGTTTGTGCTATGCATGCGCGTAGGTTGTGAGATCATGCTTCCTTTTCATGCGTTTCTATCCAACTCCTCCGAAAGTCGAGAGTCAAACCACCCACCTTCCCATTTCTAAGTGAGAAGAGTGACTATCGAGGCATACTCCTAGTGATTACATCATCCCGACTTTAGAAATTGAAATTCAGAGGGAATTTATGAGCCGAGGCCCGCCAAATGACCGGCGATCGAGACAAGAGAGACGGGGCACAAGTTAATTGGAATTGAATTCCTCTCTGAGTAGCAGTACCGTGACGAATTCACTCGACACGGCCCTGACAATGGCTCTCGACGTCCGACTCCTCCCCCGTCAAGCCACCTTCGATTCGCTGCAATATTGACGTCACGGACAACACTTCCGCCGTCATTAATGCGTGCGCGGATCTCCTTAGGTACTGCGTTGCCGAGCGACTTCCCCCACCTGACCGGCTTACGTTGGATCGCGTCATCCGACGTCGTTCTTGGTCGGATGTGGACAGATGGGGAATTTATTGAGGGGTCGTGGTGTTCTTCTCCCTTTCATGGGTTTCCAAGAGAGGGAAGACAGGAGGAAGGCGGTGGTGGGCTAGGGACGGCCCGGAGGCGGCGGAAGGGTCTGCTGCATGTAGCTGTCCGGCAACTTAATGACGTCGAATCGGCGGCAGCCGGTCGTGCGCCGTTTTGCCTGCTCTTTGTTTTTTGCCCTCTGTCTTGCAAATTTTCCAAAAGATTGGAGATCTTTCTGCGATGGATTGAAGTAGGAGGAGCCGTCAGAAATAATGCACGATGATCTGCTTTTGGTTTGGTTCTTCGGACACCGTCTTCCGGCGCTGTAGTTGTAGTTGTTGTCGTTGTTTTGGGGGGATTACATGACCATTCTACGGTGTCTACTAACGGGAAGGTGTTATGTACCTTTTTTCGCTCGTCTACTAGATTCACTCATCGAACGAAAAGTGTTGCCAAGTCTCCGAGCTTTTTGTCCATAGCCACTCTATCTATATCTACAGTTGAGATTCGCGCGTAAATTATGTTTGAAAAGTCCCACGTTAGAAAAAAAAAAATTGACGTGGAAAGTGGAATGATTTAAGGGCCATCAAACTCGGGCTCTCCTCTAGGCAATATTCTTGAGTGAAGATATCGGATTTCTGTGACGAGCTCGCAACAAATATATTGAAAAAATCGATGCTTGATTGATAGGTAAACACCTTAAGCAAAGAAATCTCATGAGTAATGTGGTTTTTGTGACGGACTCCGACTTGAGTTCCATTTCCGTGATTCCCCAACGCGAAGATATCAGATTTTTCCTGATGTGCTCGGACTTGAACTCCCTTTTTGTGATCTCTTGAAATGAAAGTATCGGCTTTTTTCTGCGCGCCTGTAGCACCAACCAAAGGAATCAGGCAATCACCGCATTTGGCTGCTCCGATTTGCAAAATTTCAAACGTTGGTGCGCTCAAATGATTTGAGTGCTCTTGTCCGCTACTCCTTAGGTGTTGATTAATCGAGAAGATAGAACAGAATAAGACAGCGACTACGTCCTAATCCCGTTGAACGTTTTGCTTCTAAAACATGAACTGGTAATTCAAACGTGCTCAAACCATCACTAATTTTTACCTAAATTTCTCCGTCCTTATCAAGTCTCGATGAATATCATCCATTGGATGAGGCAAGATGGCTACACTCATCTGGCCTTTACCTGTCGGAAAGAGAGGATTGAACAGGTATCCAAGATTTGGGAGGAGATTCTACATAAGAAATATGTCGACTCGTGAATTCTCAATCTTTTTTTCCCGTGAGATATCGGTTCTTAACTATTTTCCTTCTCGTCAATGCCCTAAACTTGTATCGATGATCGAAAATACTTTTTCATTAGTCTTCCCTCCACATGCCTGTACGTAAATTCGATACGTCAATAGACTCATACTATCCCGTCGAATCAAGAGTGCTGTCGTGTTTAGAGGCGAGGAGGGTCCGAGTGGGCGGTTCCCACCCTAAAATAGGGACCTGTCTACTAAGGAGAGATTTCGAAAAATTGGAATTAGGAGCCGCCCGTTGATTTCATGGATCCATTCGAGAACCGGTCCGATCCGGTAACATCCATTTTTCACCGAATTTTTTCTTTTCAATTTCATATGGTGAATCAGCTAGTTATATCCTCGCAGACATTGCTATCACGTGCGAGACCTGGACAATTTCTGCAAGATTTCTAATGATGTTTGCAGTACACTTTGCATGTCCGTCCCAACTAAAGTAGAACCATGTGAAATTAATTGAAATATTTTTTTTTTGTCTCTGTGACTTTTATGATGACTTTCATTTATTTTGACATTTAATTTTTGAATCAACTAATGCAAGTACGAAATTAAATGTTCCGTTCTCGTATTATTCGCACAGACTCTACAGTTTTGTCTTACCTTATCCATCACGATACATTCAATTTCAGAGCACCATAATGACATATGAAGATACGCACGTACGATCGAATGCACCTGTACACGTAGTTAACCGGTTAACATCATGCATCCTTTTTTCCGAAATGGGGACCATCAGTTGGTGTGCCCTCACACCAAAATGCTTTGCACGGCTTTGAATCATCAATTTCCCCAAAAGAAGAAGAAGAAGGAAACATGATGGGGGGCCATTGAATCGAGATTTTCAATTTAACCGAAGATCGTTGTGGTCCTCCTCGCGTTTGGACCACCTTTTGAACCGGTTCACCTGTGGCTGCAATCCAATTGACATATTGCTTATCCACTTTTTGCACATTGTCTTATGGACCACTTCACCTTATGATTCTATGTTGTCCTATCATGTTTTTTTTCCCCCTTCTTTCAAATTGGGCAACCAAAAAAAAAAAAAGGGCATGATCTCGAGATGCTGACATAATGTGTCCAAAGGTTTACCCACATGCAGAAGCTTGGCGTTAAGTTTTAGTGGGACTACAACTTTTTTTTCAAATTGAGTAAGTTTTACGTGGAAAAAGTTACTATAATTCTATTCCCATGTTGAAGGGTAAAAAAAAAGTGTTCATTAAGGCGATGAAAGATTGCCGTGGTCTTTTAATCTTGGAATGATTAAGGCCGTTCATGTATTGGCCAAAAAGAAGTGAATATTATATAATATAATATATCGTTCGTCGAATAAACCCAAATGATAATTTCAACGCAGGCGCGTTTCGCTAGAAAGTGACGTAACTACGATTCAACCTTGGATATTTCGATAGAAATAGAATGGTAAAATGATATTTTACTAAACATCTTTGAACTCTCTCTTTAATCTCGCCGCCGGCACAATACCATGATTGATTCGAAATTCAAAACAAATCTGTCTTAAATTTCCAAACATGTTCAAGAGATGATCCTTCGCAACCTTATGGCCTTTGAAATAGTCCGATGCCCCCCCACCGATGAGATCGAAATTTCAACAGCATTAATTACTTCGAAAAACTCGGTTTAATAATATACAACGAGGCACCTACTTCCATTCCTCATGAACTGTCCAAGGCAAAAAAAAATTCATCAGTAGCACCGTGAATTACGAGCTAAATTAGCTGTCGACTCTTGTGATTCACCCTTGATTAAAATACATAATGAGGCAAATATTAATTATGCTTTAAGAATGGATTTAATTCCGAAAGAAGCAACGCTTCGGGGTCCGATGGAGTTCTCTCCCCGTTTCCGGTCAACTATCTTCGCTAGATTCACCGCCATTGCTCCGGCGATTGTACGGAACGAATTATATTAATCACTAGATGATTTATGCTTCCAAGATTCGCGGCCCTCGCTAATTATACTTAAGAAAGGCTCCATGCCATGTAGAGATTAACCGAAGCGAAATATCCGGATACCTCATGCGCGACAACCTTAATCAATGGACCGATGAAACTCGGTCATTGACGGATTGCGAATTTTATTATCAATAGTGTACGATGCGAGGACTGCGTTGAGCACAAAATCCCTCACACGATGTATTTCTTTTTTTTTTTTTTGTACGCTTTGGAAAGGAACGTGCGTTTAGAAAAGGAAGCGTGAGGAAACATGGGTATATTAAATGGGAGCTTGACCTAATGCTAATCAATGTGGAGGCCTACACGTACCGTAGGGCATAACTTGTGGGTTAATTGACGGCAGAGGCGCTTTCGGGCAGATCGTGGCACGTAGATTATGAAACATTAATGTCGCAAAAGTTTATTAGATGAGACGTGGCAGGGGTACGTGTGCGGCTCATACGGTTGCGACCTGCCTAAATTAAATTATTAGATGGCCAGATGCATTATTATGCCCAGGTCAAGATGAGTGTTTTTTTAAAAAAAAAAAAAAAAAAATTTCGTTCCCAATGATGGCCACAACCACCCAACGAATAGGGCACATCCTCCTTTAAAGCCTTATTGGCATTTTAGACCGTGAAATGATAGGTGGAAAGGCCCCCGAGGGCATTTTATCGTGCAGTCGTCCGATCGAAATGCAAAAGTGAGGCCTGTGCGCCCATTGCGCTAAGCGGATGGATTTCGTGGCATTGCGTATAATGATGATTGCGGTTAATAAGATATCGTGTGAGGCTATCACGTGCTGTATCTGTCGCACAGTAAACCTCTGCATGTAATGGATCGTAATGGATCTGCTGGGCTGGAGAGGCGAATGCTGAACGTGCCCACCGTGGGGGATGCCCTCTTTGTGGAACGAGAAACCCTAGAATAGTGACCGAGGTGGATGATGACAACAAAACCCGATCAGACCACAGAATGCGCAACACGCTGCTACGATGGATCGAAGCTGGTGTGATTTGGCCTAATTTGGTGCGGAAGGAAACCTCATTAGGCATTTGGTGTAATTGCAAGCGCTTCGATAGAATAGAATTATTGTGATTTTTTATATGTCGTTATTTAAAAGAAGAAAGAGAAAAAGAGGTTGGTCAAAACAATCATGAGCAATGAGGGGAATCCGGAAAAGACAGGCAACTTTTTCCGTCAGCTCCAGTATGTTGACGAGGATATGTACATATAACCCGAAGGCCCAACACAGCATTTCAATAATATGTTATTACCCTTTTTCCAAATTTTCATGGGCCCGGACAGCAATCATGGATCGGTCCAATCGACATGAATGTTGTTGACCCAAACTTCTTCAATTAGTGGCTGTTTGATGACCAGGACCCACTCGACAATCTTAAGGGCTTCGCAAACAAAATTATTTACAAATCTCTCCTCCATGGCTTCCATCGAACCAATCATCTTCCACTTGCCATCATTCTCCTCTCCTGCTTCCTGCTACTGTTTGTCCCTGCTGACACTGATGGCAATGGCAATGGCAATGGCTACTCAAGCTTCTACCGAAATCACACCCTGATGGAGGGCGTGTGTGCCAAATTGCATCGGGAAATGGGATCCGAGGTTAGTATTTTTAAATTAAGATATCTGAACGTTGATATCGTTTATTTAATCCTCTCCGATGCGCGCAGATTGCCGTCCATCCTCCATGTTCATTGGGTAATGCTCTACTTACAATGTTGCGGGCTATGGCATTTAAGTTACTCTGAGTAGGAGATGTTTTGATTCGAGGGGAGGTCGTATAAATCTAGAGCACGTACGTTTTACCCCAATTCCTAGAATGAAACCGAAGAGTCGTCGGATCCAACGACGCTTCTCTTAATGGAGGAGTGTTGGAGGTGTGAGTGAGCTCGTTGACGATGCTTCTCTTGGGTAGCAAAGGAGCAAGACTGAAATGATATTTTCAACGTGCATAAACTTTCACATCCAAAACGAGCAAGTTAGGTCCAAAGCCGTGGAAATAGCAGAAGGCACCCGTTTCTCTCTTCTACATTTCCCTCTACGAAAAGGATTTGCATAATCTTTCAAGAAAGAAAAGAAAAATGGTTGATAAAGAATCTCTAATCAAGCGGCAGATTGAGTTGCGAAAACTCACACGAGAAAGAACCCTTCCTCCCTCGTTGGCTTACGAAGCCCCCTACTGTATTGGGATTTACTCTGTTCAAATATTTATCAGCTTTGTTCTTGCCTTATGGCTAGTTAAATGAAAAGTTGACTCGTTTTGATCCGAAAATTTGTACACATACCGATGCACAAACTCGATTCGATGGGTTTTTATCCTGCCTCGATCCTCCCTCGAGTGGTAGGTCATAATATCTATTCATGGAAAGGAGCAAACCCAAACTTGCTCGATATCCGACTTTCGATGTATTTCTCTAGATAAATCTGAACCCTGCATGGATACCCGAACATGGAATCTAATTTGTTTTTCAATTAGGGGTTTGGTCGGGGTCGAGAATCGGATTCAAGACCGACGTTTGCTCGGAGGTCCAGTGGACAAGGATAAATTGTCTGGGCTATGCCGAAACTGGGCTCGATAATCGCAAGATTTGGGCACGGCCCGTGATAGTTGAGCTAATCCCTGGCCCTTTGAGGCTTCGTCACGGCACCTATATAAATCCAAACCCTAGCTTCAGTCTCTCCAGAACCTGTCGTCGGCGCAAAGCTTCCTCTCCTGGTGCGTGCGTTTCTAGTTCCTTCTCATCATTATTTACCTTTTCTTTCGTCCCAAAATTGAATTGGATCTTCCCCTAGACTTTCTTTGTCGATCGTTCTTTCCATTTCTCCTGCGATTTTGCCTTGGTGATTCGGGACTCGGTGACGAGAGAGATTTCGGCATGAGCGCCCGCAACAAATTATGCGCACCGTGCGGGATTCGATCGTCGAATCCCCGACACGGGTGTGGGTCGCCGTGAAGAACGTGCCAAAATGCTAATCTGAGAGTTCCTTCCTTCTTCGTTCTCTTTGTGCGTGCCTCGTTGTTTATCGCTGTGATTGGATGTCTGCGATTCCATGGCTCTCGTCTCGTGGACGATGCTCGCATCTCGGTTCTGGAGATTTTGAGTCGGGACCCTTCGATTCGAGAGAATTATTTCAGGATGCGACCGGGTCAGATAAATCGGATTCCCGACGCCCGCACAGGCTTTGCTGTGTAATCGGGTTTTGAGATGTGACTGAATTATTAGCAACTTTTGAGAGAGTGAATCCCAGTCAAGTTTCGACCAAAAAAAAAAAATCCCAGTCAAGTTTATATTGTTGGAAGATACTTCTCTATTAAGGTTCGTTTGGTGAAAATTAAACTTCCAAATTAATTTTTCTCTTTAGAATTTTACGAAATTCGATTTATGAAAAATGAATCACGGAAGGAAAATATCTGAAAATGATTTACGAAAATTATTTCTCTTGATTGGTTTATATTTCGTAAATCGAACGCCGAAAATTCGAACAATATTTTTTTGCGCCTAAACGCACTAATGATTTATCCAAGTTCTCAGGAATCTTGTGGCGAAATGGTGCCGCCGCAGGGGTTCGCCTCCGGGGCCGTAGGTTTCTATTTAGCGGGGAGGGCACCGGGTGAAAATTTCCCAAGTTGAATCAAACTGGACATGCAATCGGCCGAGTCGAGATGATGCGAATCGATCATTCGGCTTGAGGTTTCCGACATGATTATCGAGTAGGTTGGATTACAACATAGATACTTTTAGACGGCGTTTCAAAGAGAGCTATGAGTCCGACCCCAAAAAGGAGAGAGATATGAGTGAAGATGGCCGACATTTCTGCGGAAATAGAGAATGAAAAGGAGCGTAGTAGTTTTTGTTAGAGGGTCCAACCAAAAATTTAAGTTTATAGATAGAGAGAGATCACATGAATATAAAGAGCATATAGGATTCATTATCAAGTGATTCAACGGTGCGATCAAAAGGGGCAACACTCACTTTGATAGCATATTAAATAGTTCAACTCAAAAGTTTAAGCTTATAGATAGAGAGAAACTATGTGAATATAAAAAGCTAATAAGATTCATTATCAAGCGATGTAGGACGACAACTTTAACAGGTTAACAATTATATATATAATTTTTTTATGTTGCTAAAATAATCCATTTCAAATAAAACTTTACAAATAGGATCCAACACCTACATCAAATAAGGCTCTATTAATTTTTTCAAATACTCTAAAGTTACGTTAGTCATCCAGATTTCTAGTCAAGATAGGATAAGAAATTGAAGAATTTTGTCATATCATATCTATTGTTTGGTGAGCTACGGATTTAAAGTCGGTAAGCAGAGGTAAAGTGCAGTTGAGATTGACTCTATAAACATCAAGATGCTTTAGAAATAATCCAACGATAAATTCAATGAGTGAGTTATTCTCGAGCGGAGATTTGTGTCATTTGAATTCAAGCACAACATTGACGAAATAGACCCCATAGAATTGAGGTCTTAGTTTGGAGTTGAATCATTTGAGAATGACTTACGGGCCTTATTTTTTATCTCGTTGAGTGAACAAACAAGCGTTTGATTCGGAGTCAAAGAATAATCTGCTAGCCTTATTTGTTGTCTTATAGAATGAATAAACAAGTGCTGGACATTCCAATCACTTGGTCTCTTTTTGACAATCTAGTTACTCATTGCCTTGTCAAGTGAATAAACAAGTATTTCATTTGGAGTCGAATCCTTTGAGAATGACCTGCTAGCCTTACTTATTATCTTATCGAGTGAATAAACGAGTGTTGAACAATCTGATTATTTGGTCTCTTTTCGCTAGTTAAAGATGAACTCATAAAAGTCGTTCAATAGAGCCCTTTCGAATGTCCAAGAGAGCTCTTTCGAATGTTAGAAAGGTTTAAGTAGTTAAAGAACGAGGAACATGATCTTATATCACGTTAAACAATCGATTAAAGAACAAGATCATGGAGATACCCAACTTTGTAGCTAGAGACCTCAACCTAGCATTGCTGAAGAGGTAACTACACTTGACGAATGCCGCCGCCATCGAAGAGGTAGAAACCCAGCTATAGAGGTGGCTCGGCGCGGAGGAGAGACGGTAGTTGTGGGGAAAAACATGATTCTCCTCGTGTCTGTTTTCTTGAGAAATCCTATATTGATCCATTTCACCCCCTCATTGGAGATTTTTTTTTTTATCTTAGTTATATTCCTGTTTATCTTATTTTGGACAGCCGCCAAACACAGGATAGTATAAAACATATCATATTTGGCTTATATCTTGACTACTTAACGCAACCTAAAAGGGGACTGTGAAAAGAAACGGAAGATGCTTTTCCTAATTAAGTAAAAAGCCCAATTTTACTAAAGCAGGAGTAGCTCTCTGTTGGGTCTACGAGTCCACGCCAAACTCCACCTTGGATTTTGTTGAAGTGGGAAGCGGCAATCTGCTACGAAATGCCGAATACTCCAAGGGAAAAGACCTTTCTGATGGATGGCATCGATTAAGTTTTTACGAGTGCTTTTAGAAACCATTGCTCTGGTGCCAAAGGGATTGAGCATAATTGCAAGTGAGAAAGAGTTGCCGCTTCGACTTCTCTTCCTCTTCTTGGCCAAGGTTGGACAGATGAGCTGCTAGCTGATCGCACAATAATGCGTGCAGCTCTTTTATTACCTTTTCACGCACTATCTATGTTTTACTTCGACCTTGTTTGGTTCGGTATTTAAAATGAATTTCGAGGCTCTAAAGTCGCTTGGCCGAATGCAAATAGTATTTGGCTACTTTTTTCACTCACTTTGGGGAGATGCAATTGCATCTCAAATACTCTCTAAAGGCCTTTAGCCAAAAATACTCGTGGGAAGTTGCATTTTTGGAATACAGCTACAATTATTTATTTATTTTTTTTAATTTTATGTTTTTTCTTTCAAGAAAGAAATTTAAAAATAAATAATAAATAATAATAATTTTTGAAAAATAAAATAAACTAAAAATAATTTAAAAATAGAAATAATAAAAATAAATATAATTAAAAATAAAAAAAATATTTTTTCCCAAAAATAAAAATAAAAATTAAAAAATTAAAAATCTTTTTTTCTAAAAAATAAAATAAGAATAATTTAAAAATTAAAAATATAAATATAATAAAATAAATTAATTAAATATTAAAAATAATTTCTTTGAAATAATAAAATAATTATTCGAAAATAATATAAAAAAATTAAAAAAAATTGAATCATTTACAAAAGGTTTTTTTTTTTTACCAAATGACATTTACGTTAAAGTTGCATCCAAATGCATTTTTTAATTATAGTTTACTAAATAGTATTTGTATTTTTTCAAAGTCCCTTGACCAAATTTTGAAACAAATAGGCCCTTCAACCCTTGATCAGACAGCGGGGCCAAGAGCCTATCCTTTCCTCTATAGAATTGGCTTTTGAATTGATCTTGACAATGGTCTCTTCCCTAGTCTTGTTTGAAATTCCATGAACTTTTGTAGATTAATTTGACTGCCCGGGTATAATTAGAGCTGTTAGAGCAAGTATTCTGGCATTTCTATAACACCACGCTCTAGTACAGAGAATTGCTGCATAAAAGGGTGAAGAGTGCATTCCAAGCCATTGAACCATGCAATTGGCCATGAGTCGAACGAAGTGATTTACCATATTCTCCAGGGTTGTGAAATTCCAAGCGGACAGGTTGATATGATACCCATGGGTTCTCTCTCCATAAAATCTCATTTGTATTGGAGTTATTTTTCCTAAAATCTATGTTCCTATAAACTTTAAACGCAAGCCATTGGGATCACGGTGTGCTATTGCCATGAAGTAGTGCTCACGGCAAAAAGGATTTATTATTATTATTATTGTTATTGTTATCGTCGTCGTCATCGTCGTCGTCGTATATATTGGCACAACAGATTAAGTCATGTTTTGTCAAAGAAGATACTTAATCGAGTATATTCATGAAGCTTTAGAAGTATCATTCTCTTAAAATTCCTGAACCATTGCGCAATTTGCGAGTGAATAAGTTTAATCGCAGCCGCTTTTTCCTCGGACAAAAGAGCATGGAGGGGCAAGAATCATCTAAACTTTGCCCAGTATTGACCCATGATTACTACCATTGACTTCTACTCTTGAAGGTCCCCAAAGTAGAAATTTCGGAAGGCCGGGCACGTCATCGCTGCCAAGGTGCAAATGTCGCCTTTTACAGGAGCGAACATACGCTTGCTATTTTTTGAACTCGTAGGCGAGGCTAATCACATTGATCTATCGGGTTTGGATGTGAAGTCAATATTAATTGAGGAGGTCACATGATCTTTTTGGATCCTTCTTTGAAATTGAAGCATAAGAAAGTTAAAAGGGATATGGACACGGATGAGACAAACAGAGTCGCAAACGTTCGAGGAACTCATTTAAAGTCGAAAGTCACATCACATATGATACGAGGAGGGAGAGAGATTGACTCGTGTCAACAAACAAGCCACACCGAACTTAGACGGACCTCCCACCGTCTGCAAGTCGCGCGTTGGGGAACCGAAGCCACTCCATTCCTTCCTCGAGGTACTCTCTCTCTTTCCCCCCTTCTTCGACTGAGCATCACTCTCCTCCTGTACGCAAGCTAACTCGGAAATCAGTCAAACAAGCAAGCAACTTGTGTATTTGATAGATTTTTGGGGCTGTTTAATGCGTTCTTTCTTTGAACTTAGAAGGGACCTTGAAGCCCGGATTTCGCTGCTCTCTTTTCTATGATTTTTGGTGCTTAAAGTTCTTGCCTTTTTTGTTTTCTCTGCTTACCGTTCTTCATTTTTGTTGGTGGTCATGGTCAACTAGACCGTTTTTTTTTTCTGTGGAAGATTGGAGAATTCCCTCTTTTTGCTTGAGGTGAAAAGACAAGCTATGCCCCCCATCAGACCAGATTTTGACATTTAATTGATCAGCTTCCATATTTGGCTTGATTCTTTTCCCTTTGATCCTTCCATTCTTGTATTTAGCCAGCTGCTTTGAAGGGTTCAATGCAAACTAAGCTCTTGTTTCTGCACTGAAAATCCAGAGCATTTCTCGATTCACCTGGCTTGCCTTTCTTTTGCTTTTAATAATCTTCCTTTTTATCCAGTTTCGCTGACGTTTGAAGGTAAGGTACAAGAAGGGAGGAAATTGTGGGATGGTGCTGACGATGAAAGAGCACCCTCACTTCGCAGTGGTGTGGCTCGACAGCCCCACATCACCACCAAGCGTTCGGCCATGAGCTTCGTCCACACTATCAGGCGAAACGGGGGGGGGAAAAAAGAAATCTCACCCTTTGGTTAGTGTTACTGATTTTCTGTTTCTATCATCTCTCTATGAGAATTGAAGCTAACAAGAGAGCGAAGAGAGAGAGAGAGGAGAGAGAGCGAGAGAGAGAGAGAAGGAAATAAAGATATGGCTGACATTTTGCTGTTCTCGACCGTTGGGAAGTGTGTTCCCTTTAGTTTCATATTTGAAATTTCGAATTGTGCGTTTGTTTCTTTCAGCGCCTACCTTTTCTGGTGGGGCATATTGACTGGTAAGTGAGAGATTGCGGGCAATGATGGTTTGACTTGATGTTGGGTAACTTTTGCTGGTAAGATTCATTGTGCATCTAGTGCTCCCAAAAGTCCATGATCTGTGAAGTGAAGAAATCTGCAGTAATCCACAGTGGGACCGCTGTGACTTTCTATGATTGTTAATTAGATAGAAGTAGTGACATAAGTGTTGGATCCATGTGAGATTCACAAAGCCTTCCACTTCCACTGGTTGATCTCCATCTACCATGTGATATCTTTGGTCTAGACATATCAATCTCAACAGCACGTGCCCTTTTGTGTTTTGTGGGAGAGAGAGATTGCAGTGATGGAGGGGGTCCTCACACAGAAAATCAATGGTGGCTGCAATCTTGTTACTAAATGGGCTTTAAAGAAGGGGAGATTTTTCTGAATCCAGGCCCAGGATTCATACTCTCGACTTATGACTCTCATTTCGATTATGTGGATTTATGGCAACTCATTTTTGTTTGAAAGTTCTTGTGGCTGTTGATGTCGTGATGTATGAAACTTGGCCGTAGACACTGTTCCTTTTCTCGTCTTGATTCCGCTTGCTGTTGCCAAAGCTTGTGGATGATGCTAGTTTTGGACCCATTTCGTCTAGGCAGAAGTAAAAGTAACCATGATACTGCACAGTTTGAATTATATCTTTTTCATTCTAGTGATAATTTTAATTTAGTTTATGTTCTGGACACTGAGCATATCTCATATAGAAGCTGGATTTATTTCTTTGGATGTTCTGTTCTGTTCTGTTACCTGAGGCCCACTAGGCACTCTTAAAATTAGCTCCTCATTTTTGGCAGCGGTCTCTGAAACTTCACTCATCAATTAGTTGTCACTAAGATCACTGTTTATGGTCTAATGATCTGTTGGGCCCATGACAATCTAGTTAAAGGCAATCTTTCCTAGATATGATGATGAATCTGTTGATGGAATGCTTCAAGGTGAATTACATTTTTCATCTGCCATTTGAATTGCTTTTTGGGGCCTACGTGTTTTTCTATGTGCTTCTTCTTCTACCTTACTTGAAGCATAACGAAAAAGAGACTGTCTTTTTGTTTGTGGGAGTTTTTATTATTGGTCGGATTGTTTGTGAGAGTTGATGGGTCCGTTTTTGTTGATAAAGTATCGATGTCGTTAATAATCTGGATGAAAATGTTTCTAGTAAAGTAGTGATCATGTTCAGCTTTCTAGTAAAGTAGTGATCATGTTCAGCCTTCACAATGGAGCTTCCTTACTTTCATCGAATCACTTATTCTTAGTATTGTAGACTGGGCAGCTCTAGGAATTTTTGGATCCCAAATAAAATCCATAACATGTAAATATGGGTTATCAGGTATAGTCCATTTGTCCTAGAATTTGGTGCAATATTCTTGGACAAAGCTGTGGTCCTGAACCTGCTGACAAACATTGCTCTCTCTGCCTTCATCCAGAGCTAGATGATAAGACGGAAGCGATGCTGAAGCTGATCGAGGGAGACGCAGACTCTTTTGCCCAGCGAGCGGAGATGTACTACAAGAAGAGGCCCGAGCTGATGAGCATGGTGGAAGATTTCTACCGCACGCACCGCCTTTTGGCTGAGCGGTACGACCAGCTCAAGTCTGAAGCGGGGACTCGCCTCCTGACAACTGTTGGGTCACCATTTTCCTGTAACAAGTATCGGCATGAGAAGTCGATGTCAGCGATGGACCAAAACTACGACAGCTACTCCGAGTCCTTTGAACACGAGGAGAGCACCGAATCCGAGGTCGAGGATCCTGGGGAGGAGGAGGAAGTAACTGGACGCAGGCGTCAGGACACCGAATCCACAGGACACAGGATTGAACATAAGCCCTGCCAGAAGAATGAAACTGTGGTTTCTCACGAAAAGGATGATGTCCGTGCCCAAGAAGAGGCGAAAGAAGAGTCAGGTTCGAGCTGGTTCAGTGAGGACGAAGTGAAGAAGCTGAAGGAAGAAATAGAGAGGCTCAAGGAAGAGAACAGCATGCAGAAGGAGAAGCTGGTGGAGAAGGATGAAGAGAAGAGGGAGGTGATAAGGCAGCTGAGTCTGACTTTGGGAGTGTTGAAGGATGAGAATGTGAGGCTTAAGAAGCACATTGTTGCTAGAGAAGCCAAGAAGTTTAACCTCTTTGAGTTTGACAAATTGAAGGGTGGATTTCTGGGGAGGCTGTTCAATGGGTCTTCAAAGTCCCCACCAATAGTTGTGGCTCTGTAGATGGGTTTGTCTTGTAACATAATTAGTAGATGAGCATGTAGTAAGACTGCTCTATAATCAAGACTTAAACGCATAGTTAGGGCCATAGTTAAAAAAGTCAGTTTCTTTTTTCCAATCATCGGTTTGCTTTCATATGATCAGGTTGTGATAGTTATGTAATCTTTTACAGCTGTAAGCTTAAATGATATGTGACATGATTAGGCCAGTCTATCAAGCGAGCATGTGCTGTTGCAGATTAAAATCATTAATCAATCCCAAGCAACCTCGTCCTTTGCATCTTTCCAGCAGCAGTTCCTCTTCTGAACTACCTAATCCCACTATTACTTTTTTCTCTCACTGGAAAAAGGGTCCTCTTTTAATACCTTATCTTTAGGGCAGTTGGATAAAAATTAGCCCCCGTGATTTCGTGTGATTGTGATGCTAACAGTTAAAGTGAGGGGCAAAGTTACTATCTTTTTAGAAGGTGGCTAGGCAAAATACACATTAAGCACCCACTTTACCAGAATTCAGATTCTGCCAGAGCACTGGATTGTAATCAAAGCGAATTTCCTACAGTGAAGTGGCGGTGGCGATGCTCAAAACAGTTCGAAACCAACAAAGAAAGATGAACAAGAAGCACATGCCAAGAGACCCCCAACCACTCCCAAAAGGGCCTGCATGGGGCTCACTAGCTCTTTGTTTTTGTCTTTGGTTTTTGTTTTGTTTTTCATTTTATTTTTTTCCACCCTCTTCCCAATTAGAACAGAGCACAAGAAGAACAGTTAACTTAAGAATAGCAATTATTTTATATAGGCAGTGATGGAATTGCTGTCCTATGACAACTTACATTTGTGCCATACCCTTCATTCGCCAAGAAAAAAAGAATTCTGAGATACAAACAGGTACTAGGTACTATGAATTGTAAAAGCGAATCTTGAATCTACAGTGACGACAGTAAAGCAAAAGAACCAACTTGGGCAGACTGCAATTTTTGCCCTCACATGCCAGGAAGCAAAACCAAGCCCAATGCTACTGACAAACAAAGGACTCCTTCCGCAAACGAATTTGCAACCCTTGGCGAGGCTGAGACCGGCAAGGCCCCTGATGGAGGCAACGCGGTGTTAGGCCCGGGGGCGAGCATGTCATCCGGGTTCGGCGGGCTCGGGCTGGACGGGATTAGCGGCAGCGTGGACGAAGCTGGGGCGGCCGCCTCGCTGCCGGGGGACGGAAGCAGCGGGGCGACGTCGGGGGACAATGCCGGGGAGGGAGCGAGAGGGGAGGATGGGAGGAGTGACGGCGCGGCCGAGACGGGGGTGGATGGGGAGGACTGAGGGGCGACGCTGGGCAGCGTTGCCGGTGCTGCCGAGATTGTGGAGAAGAGCAGCTTCTGGGGCGAGGCGGAGGTGGCCAGCGAAGCGTAGGACAGGGAGAGCATGAGCATTGCCAAGAGCGACCCCACAAGAGGAGCCATTGAACGATGAACTAATTGCAGGTCTCTTCTTAGGAAACTCTTGTGAATGTCTTGAGTCCCAGAAACAGAGAGAGGCAGAGAGAGATGATGTGGGAGTTATGAGGAGAAAGGGATGAGGCTATGATTGAGCATCATTATAGGTAGAGAAAGGGGGGAGACGGATGGATCACGGAGAGGACGGAAGGTTATTGGGATCCGTTTGTTATGATTCCCAGCTCTGCAAGGCGACACTTTCACACTAAATGACAAAGTGGGTGTCTGGTTTTTTCTCTCCAGGAAGCACATGAACGTCTGAGGTGTCTTTCAACCTTTTCTTCCAGAGTTATAAAATACTGAGACATTCAACATGAAGTCCAATGTCTTCTTCCCTTTGTGGAATTCGAATGGAATCGCTTTACCCCTCTAAAACATGACAAAAGGTCATTAATTAAAGGCGACGTACACTTTACATGCAGCTGATCCCCATCAGCTCCATCCAATTGCATTATGCCCGGAAAAGAACGACGAACCAGGCTGTCCGTATGGCTTCTGATTCATTTTAGTAGGCCCTGAGAAGTACAAGGAACACGCGACCACAACTGGCAGCCTGGTTTTTCAGAATCTGCATGGATGGAAACCGCCGCCTTAATCACGAATGGAGTTTCGGCGGTTTTCTTTCTCTTTTGGGGTTTGGGTTGCTGCTCCTTTTGGCAGATGAGAGACTCTGTAGTTTGACTGAAGCGGAAACCGATAATCTACATGATTTTGTGATGAAATTCTTTAAACATTCTGTCGAAAAAGTTCTTAAAATTAGCTTAAATTGAGCGATGTGACATAACACGGCGCGGTTTTCTGAACTGCCGTTGTCGGTTCACGGCGTATCACCGTATTCATATCATCTATTCATGTCATTAATAAAATGCTTCGACGTGATTTCATAAAAAATGAAAAAAAAAATGGACTTTTGACTTAAAAATTGAGACGCCAACTCATCAACTTTTGCTAGTTTCAAGAACCAGATTCTCAGGTGGGCGACATCGGTCTCGAGTCGGGTTGGATATCGGGTCGAGGAGTCCTGGTTCAGGCCTTCCCATGACGCTCCGTCGAGGGATTGTCTCCAAGTGAAGCAAGTTCATGTTAATAGCGGTTACACTGTTGTTAATGCATGTCAGTTTGAGCGTCCGCCTGTTTTTTAGGAACCCCAACTTGAGACAAGCGTCTTCTTAGTTTTTGTATTGGGTTCTTCTTACGGGCCATATCGATCTCTTTCAGTGCTTCCTCTTGGGCCTAGAATTAGACGTGAGCCACCGGCCCATCAGCTCGAAAGTGTCCATAAGCTTCGTTCCATCAATTTCACAGGAAAAATTACACATGAAGAGAAGACTCGGCGTGATCATGCCATGCCCTTTCTTCTTTTCTGGCTCTCAAGTCTCAACAAATCTTGACTCGGCCTAAACCTGATTTCCAATTCGAAATCAAACCGGCCCGAACCCGAGTTTTAAAATTCAATTTGATCGAGTAATTACACAAAATGTCCACTCACAACAATGTGTGGTCGGACGGCATTGACTTTCCGTTTTGATAAAAATGATAACTCCGCATCAATCGATTATCGATCAAGCATGACTTAGTTTAGCGGCCATTTACAAGCGCAACCCCAAATGAAAGCAATCTTAATCGGTCCTTGTCCTTTCGTTCATCTAAACACAACCGCACTAACCAAACATTACAATCCCCAAAAAAGAGAGGAGGAAATGCCTTCACGAGTCAGACTTCATTTGCCTGGCGTTGACCCCGAGCCGCTTTAGTTTAGTATTTCGAGATGACAAATTCGGCCTTTACAAATTCCTTGGCAAACGGGTACTTCAGTATTATTATTATTGACATAGACAAAAGAGGAACAGCTCCGAGTTCGATATTTGAATTTGGGTAGACTTAAGGGCTTGAATCTTTAATTTTCGTGGGTTAATTCCCGATGATTTTCTTCTTCTTCATCTGGCGGGTTGATTCCGCAACAATTACTTTCATTGGTATCTCCACCGTGGTATGATGAACTGCTTTTGTCATATGTGAATGTTACCCCGTGCATGGCACGGGTAATCTTCCAAAGTTATATGAACTTACCATGTAAAGAGGGCCTTTTTGAGATATGATGACGACTTTTGGTATGATCATGCTATATTTTCTTGCAAGTTACTTCATCTTTGTCCCCGGACCGACGCCTCTTTTTGTAACATATGTCGCATGAATGATCACTTATTCAATTCTTATGATATACATACATACATATATATATATATATATATATATATATATATATATATATATGGGATGATGACGTGGCAGCAATAGCGTACTGAGGGTATAAGTCTCCATTGGATCATTGTGAGTTGCAACCATGTGTATTTTTCTCTTATTTTATTGATAGTTGTCATCGTGGGTTCTCACGTTATAGCCCAAATAAAAATTGGTGGGAAAAAAGAAAAGGAAAAATGATACAAATAGTTTTTGAATTTTGGCCCAACGTGTAGTGTCATTCCTAAATTTTTTTTATTTGCTCAATGTTGTCTCTTAACTATTGGTAAATATTCAATTAGTCCCTAAACTATGCAAAAATGATGTAAAAAAAAAAAAGACTACATCGACAATTTACCCATATTTTAGGGATCATATTGAATAGATTAAAAGTTCAAAAATGGGATTGTACAATGAGTTAAAGTCCATTGACCATATTGCACAAGTTAATAGTCGAAAGATGACATCGCATATTGAACCAAAGTTCAGAGATTATTCGCGTCACTATCTCAAAAGAAGAAATCGACTATTTGAGTTCATTAACGTGAAGTGCAGTTGGGTATTTTCGCTATTTTGAAAAAATTGCATCAAGATTCAATGAAAATGGATCGAAATCCCTTACTCTCCTTCTCGGAACAAGTTTTATTTAAACGCATCAAAGAATCATGTGATCGTTCACCTAATTAATGGCAAATTATGTTTTATCGTCATCATTCTTCTTCTTCTTCTAAAAAAGATGAACTTGTTAAGCGAGCAATCGCGTGGCATTTCCTAGATGATTAGATAGATGATCTCTTGAAGATGTGGAAGCATCTGAAAAGAAATATGAAATACAGCGTCACCGTACTCATTCACATGATGAAAGACGAAAAGGAAAGCAAACGTGAAGAACACAATAATAACGACAGACTCTTTAAGCAACACCCACTCGAAATCGAAACGTGGCACGTCCATCCGTTTCGACGTATTATTAGAAGCTCGAAAGGAAGAATGAATGAAATTTTAAAAATTATTTACATCAGTGCTATCCTTACCATGCAGAACTTCAAATATCCACATCAACAATTTCCAGCTAGAATTGGCTAAGTGAACTTAGTTGTCAAAATGTTAAAAGGTTTATGACTCAATTAATAAAATTAAAAAATTCATGCATGAATTGACGAAATTACAATAAATTTATAGATTTTTTGACAAAATTTTCCTGATTTACCAGACTTATGCATGCGTAGAAATGAATTTTTTTGTTTTGTTGCATGCAAAGATAATTTTTAAACTTATTGTATACAGATTGCTTAATGATGTTTTTTTTTTTTACCCCAGATCGAAACCCGTCTAGTAAAATTGAAAAGTAAGTGCTGAAAATGTAAACACTGAATTTTGAGGGATGATAATCTTAAGCGTCGGAAGTAAAAATGAATGAGTTATTAGATGATAATTTAAAATTTACAAGTGACAGTGTTGGATTTCTTACCAAAGATAGAATGATGATCGCTACCGTTAGGTTTCGCCAATGTATTTGAAAGTTTTTTTTGGTTGTCGCCGATTAATTTTGCTATCGAATGAATTGAGTAACCCTGACTTACCACATTAAGTAGATTTTAACTTCATCGAGTGCGTTAAGTCAAACACAAGCTTAATCTCTAGTTTTCAACACTTAATTGATTTATCAAACGGGCCTAGTCACGAAGATCGTGAAACGTGACACGCAGTTCTCAGGCCGCAACCCCCCCCCCCCTCAAAAAAAAAATCCAAAACTGTTTTTTGACTATAAAAAATTTTAAATTAGCATACTTGTGACAAATTTACCTAAAATGCATACTTATAATAAATTTATCATCTATTAATTTTTGTTAAATTTAACGTCAAATTACTGAATTGGATGACACGGAACAATTCATGGTATATATATTTGGGATTTTTACCATTTGTTTATCACAAGTGTATTAATTTGAGATTTTTCGTGATTTTAACTTATGAATCACCGACAGGTCTCATGAGCCACTGTGTAGATGTCGGACGCATGTCGCGTATCCGACACGCATTCGACATGCTTGGACACGTCCGGACACGCGGTCAACGAGCTAGACACGCTAGCGACACCCATGTTCGGAGGAGGGGGGAGAAGAGGAACTGGAGAAGTACAGAGGACGTTCGCGCGAGGGAGGGTGGGGAGATGTGGCACGTAAGGCCGGAGGAGGCAAGGTAGGCTTTGGGGACGGGAGGAATAGTGACGGTGGAGCGCTGGGCCAGATCTGAGATAACGGTGGTAGAGAGGAGGGCAGTGAATGGCAAACGAACCCGCAATAAATAAATCTGGGTTCCCAAACATGGGTTTCATCGGCCTGAGGTGCGAGAAAAGCCAGAGATCAAGCTTTGCTAATGAACACGAGCAGCAACGCGCGGATGAAGTCACGAGCCCTTTCGTCATCGGCCGATGAAGTCCAAGTGAACGGTGAGAGAGAGATGAACAGAGAAATGAGAATGAATGATGCAGAGAGAGATTAATGCGAGAATGAAAGAAAGTTTCGCCAGTCGTAGGTTGCAAGAAAATTTTGATGTTGACAAAGGAGGGCTGATTTGACAAGATCACTTTGAAGATAGAGAAAGAGATAATGGGGTTGGGGATTTTTTCACGGAAGATAGAGAAAGAGATGGAGAGTTGATTTGACCAGACTTGGAGAGTTCATTTTTTCATTTAGAATTTTACAAAACAAAATAATTTCTCAAAAAATGAGTTTTTTTTTTAAAACTATCCTAACATTGTCACATGTTCAAAAAAACAACTTTTCGTTGGGATGAATATACAAAAATATATATTTAATCACAATGTGTTCTTAATGCATTGAAATTATCTATTTTTTAAAAATAATGTGTCGGCAAGTCGTGTCATGTCGTGTCACGTGTCCATATCGATATTACTTAAGACTTTTAATCCAATTTAACAGATGGTAAATTTGTCACATGTGTAAATTTGAGATTTTTGTGATAAAAAAAGAATTATTTAGGGTAAATTTATCACAGGTGTACCGATTTGGGATTTTTAGTGGTCAAAAAAATAATTTGAGATAAATTTGTCACATTTGGACCAATTTAGGGTTTTTCGTGATCAAAAAATAATTTAAAGTAAATTTATTATAGGTGTATCAGTTTAAGATTTCTTCCCAAACTCCCGCTCCGATCCAAACCCATTCCACGCGACCACCATGGAGATCATTCTCCGGAACCGCCGCACACATGTTAAAAGTCTCATCCTCCGAAAAACACGATCCTGCCCAGTTCTTATTCAGCAAGGTTGCTCCTTTAGACCACGTTAAAGTTCCACACGCGACCTTTTCTCCAAAAGGCAGGGACAAAGTTGGGCTCAAAAAGGACACATGAGCAACACATTCATCGGGGACGTTCTTGTTGGGCAACGGCGTCAACCTCGGGAATTCAATGATAATGTGGCCAAGTCAACAAAATGAAAGTTCTTCGACTGAAATGAAAGAGACATCGCACGAGACGGTCTGCCTCGTTGTCCCCGCGCGAATAATTGCTGTCGCAGCTGTGGTCCGTCTCGTTAAAGTTAAGGGACTATATTCATCAAATCAAAAGTTTGGATACTACAATGCACATTGAATCAAAGTTTATGAACTATTTATGTCATTACTACTAAAATTTAAGGCATTCCATTTATGAATTACCAGTTACCACTACCAAATGTGAATTAAAATACAAATTCTATGCTCATTTTGCGAGGACGGCCTTTCAAAGCTCTATAGAAGAAGCCCTCAGGAGCACCACCAACTTCACCCTTCCTTCCCGTTCATACATTATCTGATTCGACCACACACACACACATTATCCGACGCAAAATGGCACCTCCTCCCTACATCACGTCGCAAAAAGCCACAAAGGAAATGAAGATCGAACAAGAATCCGCCGCCGTCATCATCGTCGGAGCAGGGCCGGCGGGGCTCGCCACATCGGCTTGCCTCAAGACCCTGTCGATCCCCCACATACTCCTCGAGCGGGAGGACTGCTTCGCCTCCATATGGAAGAAATATGCCTACGACCGCCTCCACTTCCACCTCGCCAAGCGGTTCTGCGAGCTCCCCCACATGCACTTCCCTCGGACTACCCCGAGTACGTGTCCAAGGACCAGTTCGTCCGCTACCTGGACGACTACGTGGCCCGCTTCAGTATCGAGCCGGCCTACGGGAGGTCCGTGGAGTCGGCGGTCTACGATGAGGGGGACGGGAAGTGGAGGGTCAACGCGGGGGACGCGGGCTCCGGCGAGGTCGAGGAGTACCTGTGCCGGTTCCTGGTGGTGGCCACGGGCGAGTCGAGCGACCCCTTCATCCCGGAGGTGAAGGGAATCGAGGGTTTCGGCGGGAAGGTGATTCACTCGACCGGGTACAAGAACGGGAAGGAGTTCGAGGGCAGCAGGGTCTTGGTGGTCGGGTCCGGGAATTCCGGCATGGAGATCGCGCTGGACTTGGCCAACCACGGCGCAAGAACCTCAATCATAGTCCGGAGCCCGGTAACAGTTTCGCTTGCTTTCTCATTTTTGGGGTATTGTCTTCATGACTGAAAGAAAAATCCCACCTTTCCGAAGGAAAGAAGCATTTCGTTTACCTCATTCGAGATTTACGAAGTATCTTGCAGTTTGAGATTAGGCATTTAGGTTCTTACAATGATTGGAATGGCTATATAATCGAATTTGTCATGGTACATAATGTATGTTGCGACCCGTGGAATAAGCGAAACTCGTCTTCATACCTTACCCCCAAGCACAGCACCTTCCGGCGACATCTCCCTGTGCCGATCACGCCGATTTACATCCCTGTCCCTCGCCCGCGGGCGTGGCTTCATCTTCCTCGTCTGTTAACTTAGGACGAGTGTCGGCATGGCGGATCGAAGTTAAGAAGGCGACATCATTCATGGCCCTATGCACTTACTACACCGCAGGTACATGTGCTGTCGAGGACGATGGCGAATCTAGGCCTGCGGTTGATGAAGTACTTCTCGCTTCACACGGTGGACTCGTTGCTGGTGCTGCTGAGCAAGCTGGTCTACGGGGACATGTCCAAGTACGGACTGAGGAGGCCGAGCGAGGGCCCTTTCTTCATGAAGAACAAGTACGGCAAGTACCCCTTCGTCGACGTCGGCACTAGCCAGAAGATTAAGTCCGGCGAGATTCAGGTACGCGATTCAATCTCCAAGCTTTCGAGCTTTCGACTTTTGATCTTGCATCGTCGATTAAATTGAAGTCCCGCGATGGTTAAGCTTGAATCTGTTCCGATTTCGATCGGATCGAGGCTAACATATGCTCGATAAAGGGGCCGCGGAATGTAGGCGTACCATAGTATTCTCGAGTGATGTTCTGGTCATCAAAACAGCTCATTTCCTTTACTCTGGTAGGTCGAGACATGGTTAAACCAAAGATTAGTACGGACCGACTTAGTTTATCTGTAAAGGTAAGAAAATTCCACTTAGTTGACTTGCAACAAGCTTATTTTTTTTTATTATTAAAAGTACAAGCGATCAGCTTGTAATGATTTTTATATATTGCCGACTCTAGGTGGACATTATGTCGGTAGCTAAAAAAAATAGAAAGAAAAAAAAAAAAGGACCAAAGGTGTGGTCGTCTTCGAAGCTATCTTAATTTGCAAGCCATTGAGCTTTTCAGGTTGACGAAATCAAAAGTTTCTACTTTCACGCGTTTCTCACAACACTAATATAATATGTAATTCTAGCGTACACACTTCCTTTTACACCGACGGCTTGCGTTGTGTATCAATCAGTCCTAAAATCTATCGTACGAATCTCGATTGAGTCCTAAACTTCTTGCAGATTCATGACGCAGTGTTTTCCGTCAGTTATGGCTGGAATTTGCTCACGCGGTAGCGCCTTTGCAGCACGTTGTCGCGTCAGCGATTCCCGGCCCAAATTGGCAAGACACGAAAACTTACGACTCGATAACAAAATTAGAAAGTTTATGGCTGCATTCACATAAAGATGATTAGATAGTTGTCGGTTAATGGTCCGTATATGGGATATGGATCATGGACTTTGATGAAATGAAAAGTTTCTACTTTCATGTGTTTCTCGTAACACAATATAATGTGTAGTTCTAGCATACACACTTTCTTTCGCACCGACGGCTTGCGTTATGCATCGGCCAGTCCTGAAATTCGTGTAAGGACATCAATTTAGTCATAAACCTCTCGCGGATTCACGATGTAGTGTTTTCCGTCAGTTATGACTGAAAATCGCTCACGTGACGGGTGATCGTATGCAGCACGCTGTCGTGTAAGCGACTTCCGGGCCCAAAATTAGCCAGACACCAAAGCTTACTACTCGATCGACAAGATTAGAAAGTTTAGGTCTGAATGATTGGGTCGTTTGTCGGTTGAGCGGTCTGCGTACGGGATATGGATGGATCGTGGACTCTGATGATAAAAGTTGGGGCGCAGGTCCTGCCGGCGTTGAAAAGGGTGGAAGGGAACGTGGTGGAGTTGAAGACGGCGAGTCTCACCCCTTCGACGCCGTCGTCTTCTGCACCGGGTTCAAACGATCCACCAGCAAATGGCTTAAGGCATGTAACAACCCCGCCGAAAGCGCAAGATCCGATTTCCATATCCGATTCGACTTTGATCGTATAAGATTTCCCTGATTTTTTTTTTTGGTTGTCTTTCGGGGGGGTGGTGGCAGGGAGATGATTATCTGTTGAACGAAGATGGGATGGCGAAACAAAGTTATCCGAATCAGTGGAAGGGCAAGAAGGGTTTGTACTGCGTGGGACTGGCGAGGAGAGGAGTATGGGTGTGCTTCGGATGCCCAGAACGTTGCCAATGACATCCAAGCCCAACTTTAGTCTCTCATTTATGCTAGGATTGTTGTTGTTGTTGGGTGTTTGTTGTTTGGTTGAACTTTATGTCAGCACCAACATAATAATAAGGCTCCGTTTATTTCGTGGAAACTAACTATCGGGAAAATATGTTTTGCGGACTTTGGCGTTTGGTTTCGCGGAAAAATAAACTAGTCAGAGGAAATATTTTTTTACCCGTAAAAAAAAAAAACACCTTCGAAAGTGAGAAAAATGTTTCCCCTTTCCCTCATCTGGCCTCTCTCCTACTCCTGTACATTTATTCCTTTTTCTTTTATACTATCTTTTTATTTTTTTTATTTTTCTGTTCCTTCTTTTTCTTTTTCTTTTTCTTTTTTGTTGTCCTTCCTTTGCTTACCGGGGACCTTGATGATGATCGGAAGCCCAGCAACTGCCATGATGCAAGCCGGTGAGCTCAAGCTGCTTGCGGCCGAAACCAAAACGGAAAAAAAAGAATAAAAAAAAAATAAAAAAAGAGAAAGGAGAAAGAGAAAAAAAGGGAAAGATAATTCAATAAAAATGAAAAGAAAAATCAATAAAAATATCTTTTTTAAAGGAGTGCAATCCGATTTTCATATCAAACGTCGGAAAATATTTCACATCTTTTTTATATTTCAGCTAAACGTCAAAAATAATTGTCATTTTTTAAAAAATAACATTTGAAAAATAATTTATGAAAATATCGTATTTTTTTTGTGAAATAAATAGAGAGCGTGCTTTTGGGGGGCGAGTCATGGAGTGGTCCACCCAAATCGTGGTACTCCTTTTAGAATTATTAAGTTCCTTCGAAGACCAAAGGAGCCCCACCCCGACCGGGTGCGGCACGGCCGGCCGTGGTGGGGATAGGGGTGCCAGCTTTCGGCTAGGGATGGCCCCATGGCACCCCCAAAAGGTTGCCCCTGGCCCAGCCCTTGGCCTCAACACTTACAATTACCAAATTATCCTTAACTAGGATCGACACAGCCGTCCAACATACCCACGCCATTTGTATTCGACCATCATGGGCAAGTTAAATCGAATTTCAACCCGCGAGCCGCCATTCCATTTTGGAGATTGGATAGTTTTTTTTTTTGTGATCTTTACTTCAACTCTGCTGGAAAAAACCGGGTCAACCCGGCGTAGGCCCTGTAATTCTTGAGCTAGATCGGGTCGAATCGACTTGACCCAGGATCGGAAGAGGCGAAGAAATGTTCTTTTTTGGGAGCAATCATTGTATGATTCAGAGGAAATAGACCCAACAAAAAAAAGAAATTGAGAAATATGGTAATTGTAAGGTGATCATCCTAGAATAAAATGCGAGTATGAAAAGCTTAGGTTTTAGAAATATTAGCAATCTATGCATGATGCCCGCAGTTGAGTCCCGAGAAGCTATTCATTTTCTGACTTCGGCTTTTACCTTCGACGACGAAAGTCGACTTGAAAAAACACTATGAAAGCGTAGAAGAATCTTTAACGCATGTATTCATCTCTCATCATTTCATTCGGAGTCTAAGACATCTCTTAATTTATCTACGAGAAAAGAAAATTCCTTCACAGGGTTTCATAAGATCCAAAGCTACCACGACTCCCGTCCAATCATGAGGTGCGCATGCGAGTCACTTACTCATCCGATCGGTTCGAGGAGCGCGCGATACACCATGTGCCCCGAAGAGAGGAAGAGAGAAAGTGAACGTCCATCGAGAGAGGACTAGACTTGAAGGCGCGCATGGATAACCATTCTCTACTTTTTTTTTTTTTTTGTCGGAATAACCATTCTACTTATGAAATGGATTTCTGGCTAGATTTTTCTATTTCTAATTTCCAGATGAGTTTTTGAGCCAAAAAATACGTTTGAAAGGATATAAATTTCGATTATGAAACAGAAATTCGTTTGGAACAATTGAAAATTTCTACTTCTAGAATTTTTTTCATTCTTAAATTTATTTAAAAATTAATTTTTATTATTAAAAATATTATTCACTATTAAAAATATATTTTTTTACTACGGCGAGGGTAATGGTTGCAGCGATTAGCGGTGGTGGGTGTGGCCGCCGATGGTCATTGGGGTGGTCAACGGCAGTGGGCAACAGTAGCGGTCACGGCAGCGTAGGTATGGCCGACGTGGGTGGCGACGGTAGTGGTTGCGGTGACAATGAGAGGGGTTACTATTTCTAATTTCCGTTTCTACAAGAAGTTTAATTTTTTTATTCTGATTTCCCTTCCAAATCTATTTTTGGAACAAATTTTTGCTTCAAAAAAATAGACTTAAGTTACCAAACGAGTTCTATTACAAACCTATTTCAAAATAAATTTAGAACAGAAACAGAAAAGTAGAATGATTGTCATGCACTCTAATTATAGTCTCGATTCATTGTATCACCTCCAGCGATTATGTACATCGAGAAAACATTGGGATCCAAGTCAAGCCCAAACACATCGCTTTCCGAAAAAAGAAAAAGAAAAAAAAAAGAGGGGCTACATCCGGGCAAGAACGATACTTACCTTCCTCTTCATTGATTATTTTTGTCCGTCAAATCATTGCCCACCAATTTTCCTCGAAATTAGAGCACGTTATAAAGAAGGATTAATACCACGAAAAATTCTAAATTGATATAGTTATGATAAATTTTTGTATAAACTAGATTTTTCCAAAAAAAAAAGAAAATCCAAACCGTACTTCGATAATAAATGTATCCCAAACTATTTTTTCAATAGCCAAAAATCCTAAACTAATATATCGTGATAAATTTACCTCAATTAATTATTTTGACCATCAAAAAATTTCAAATTGATAAATATGTAACAAATTTTCCCTTTACCAATTTTCGTTTAAATTGGATTAATATCATAAAAATCTCAAATGAGATAATAGAGAGTAAAA
>JAGVVM010004764.1:0-30415 GCA_019149425.1 Psidium friedrichsthalianum | reverse complement strand
CACATTCTGTTCGCGTGGGGCAAGATTATATTTCAACATCAGCCAAAGCCTGTCTGATCGTCTTGGAAACTCATTTTTTGTAAACACAGTCTAAGTAGCGTATGCATCGAACAATTCTCGAATGTAATCTTCCAAAGCATTAAATTGGCGATCCGTTTTTCGGCTGCCGACGTCGACGCATCTCTCCCAAATCCTTTCCCTTCCCTTCCCGCCACCGCCAAGCCCGACTCCCACCCCAACCGTTTGACATGCTTCATGCTTTTACCAGAAAGAAAGGTTTGAATAGGACGCAACACAGTCAGATAACAAAGTCTCTAATCGGGTGTGGAATCCAGATTCCCAAGAAATCGCAAGTCAAACTGTTTAATTTAATATTTATGAGCTGAACCTTGGTTAAATTAATCAGGGTTTTGCATGACATGGTGACTGGGTCCGAGACGGTGAACAGCTTGAGTTTGACCATGAAGTTGCGCCGCCAAAACGGAGTTTCCCTTTTTCTCCCAGGGGCCGTACGAGGCATCAGACGGCCGAGAATGGGGACCAATATCTTCCAGCCCCCCGTCTTTTGGCACAATAGAACCGTCCCAAGGCTAGTTTGTATAAGTGTGTCAAGGTTTTAACTCCTGGCCTGCACATTGACCACACCGCATCGGTCGAATCTCGTACCCTTTCCTCATTTTCCCCCTCTGCATTCTGAGTGGGCGAGGCTCTGATTACTTATTTCTATATCGGTATGTTTCGGTACTAGGGTTTCTAGCTTTCTCAGTGCCTCGTCTCCTTGCATGAGGTTGCCTCCTTGTTTCATTTTTATTGGCTTTCTAAGCTATTGTCTTTTCAGTAATCGATGTGGTCGTCACCACGACGATGCGCACGAAAATGGGTTATATCAAAGGTGTAACGGTAAGGCCATGAAAGCAAATTATTTCGGTGTTAAAATGTATGGAAAAAGTCTTACTTGCTGCTACTATGCAGAAATCTGGAGAGCTGAGGATACAAACGCTTGGCCAAAATGAGGCAGACCCAGTTGCTGCACATGTTTCTGTTGTATCCTTGGCATGGTTCGCGCTTTTTGGCCGATGCTGAAGACCCTTATAGTACTTCACTTGGACAGTCACTCTTACGGAACAATTTCTCTCTCTGGTGCACCTCAACGGGTATTTGATGTCTCAACTTTCCAATGCAAATACTCCAGACCGGATCTATCTAGCCTTCACCGACGCTACGATGTAAATTAGACGATTACGTTCATACGAAACTTTATAATGTACGACGCAAAATAGCAATATCTAACTATGATGAGCTACCATGGGGTCGATATGTTGAAATCGAGTTTTCCTCGGAAGTTGATAAGTGAGGCCTAGATAAGCAAGGCCTATCGTTCATCATTTATTTGAATGGTTCTTGGCAGGCATCCTAATCAATGGTCAGTTTCCTGGGCCACCCATTGAAGCTGTCACCAACGACAACATCCTCATAGACGTCATCAACAAACTAGATGAACCTTTCCTCCTTACATGGTAACATAGCGATTAATCTCAGGTTTGAGTTATATCTCCACAGTTGATAAAAAAAAAGCGACCATGACTACCAATCAGGAATGGGATCCAGCAGCGGAAGAAACTCGTGGCAAGATGGAGTGCTTGGGACGCAGTGCCCAATCCCGCCAGGCACGAACTGGACGTACAAGTTTCAGCTGAAAGATCAGATAGGGACCTTCATGTACTTCCCTTCGACTGCGCTTCACAGAGCAGCCGGAGGGTTTGGGGCTTTGAACATTGCTCAGAGATCGGTCATCTCGACCCATATCCCACGCCGTTTGGAGAGTTCACTCTTCTGTTGGTGACTGGTACAAGAGCGACCACAAGGTATGTTTGTGTCGTTTATACCTTTCTTTTCTTTTCAGTCGCAGCAAAATGTAGGAATTAGAAGCATATGTTTATACTCATTCCATGACCTTCTAGGCACTACGGCAAAGCCTGACGCCGGCAATCCCCTCCCTCTTCCCGACGGTCTTCTCATCAATGGACGTCCTAATGGTTTCACATTCACCGGTCAAAGAGGTAAAACATTTTGCATCATTTAAAGTTATGCATCTTCGGAAATGGAAAATATCTGCTCTTTCAGAATGAAATAGAAAGCATATGGTTGGAGTTTATGAATGTTCAATGAAAATTTCAGGACAAACATACAAGTTTAGGGTTTCCATGTGGGAATCGCTACTTCGAATCAATTCAGGATTCAAGGCCACAATCTCACCTTGATAGAAATCGAGGGATCTCACACTTTGCAAGAGAAGTAGAATCGCTCGACGTCCATGTAGGCCAATCCGTCACCGTTCTGGTCAAATTAACGGGTCGCCCAAGGACTACTTTGTGGCTTGCTCGACCCGGTTCACGAAGCCGATCTTCAATGCCACTGCGCTGCTTCATTACGACGGATCTAACATCCCAGCCTCTTTGCCTCTGCCGATCGCTCCAACCTTACCACATCCACTGGTCCATGAAACAAGCTAGGACCTGGAGGTAAAATTAATCATCACATTTTTCTTGTGATTCCTTAGTTGAGATCATGGCAATAAAGATGCCAGGATGAGGCAAAAAGAGCACCTAATGTTTGTAAATTAGGATCCAATGCAATTTCAGCTAGGTAATTACAAAATGAGTAGCTTTAACTAGGTCACGTTCGAGCCGGATTTCACATTTCAGACCAACCAGATATGCTCAAGAAAATTTGAACTAGTATATGTTACTAGGCCAGATTATAATAAGTAAATGTAAAGACTCTAGTGTATCGATTTCAGGGTTAACAAATTGATAATTGTTCATATACAACACGATTATGTAATGAATTAATCACCAAATTGGCGGTGCAAACTGAAGAATCGATCGAGATGAGCAAAGTGGTTCGAGATTTAATGTAGGAATTTCATAAAATAGTCAGTCAACCCTCTGCGAATAATTATTTGGATCTTGAGAGTTTCATTTCAATACAAAGATCTTAATTGCTATCACAGATCTGGTGCTGTGGTGCTTTGCGTTCTCCTGAGAGACATTTATAATTCGCATTACAGAGGAACGCGCTACTGTTAATTTAGATGAAAAAAATTCTCAAAACCTGCAATCACCACCACCATCAGGTGGTGGTGTTTTTCCCAGAGTCTCAGGGAACGTCGGCCACACCATGGTGGTCGTTGTTGCCTCAGAGCCTCAGGCAGCGCTGTTCTTGCCTCCCATGTGGCTTTGCTTGTGTCATCAGGCGACATCGATCATGTCCTCAGGCAGCCTGCTCGTGTCCTTGCGAGTCTCGGGCGGACGGTGGCCACCGAGTGGGGGGCTTGGCCGAGCCTCTCTATCTCCCACCTCCCAAAAGAGAATTTCATATATGAAAAAAAAAAAAAAAAATTTCTCTCTGGCACTTTAAAATTTAGAATGTTTATAATAGTCCACAAAAATTTACGTAGTTATCAGAGAACATAATGTTTGATCTCAAATCTTTCCAGGGTACTAAGTATATGTTTTCACCGTTTTAGACTTAGAACAAAGTCCTGCCTCCGCCGCTTGATCTTAGATCAAAGTCTTACCTACGAAGTTTTTAGAGCCGTAGTATGCTATGGTTGTCACACCACAAAAATTTTACAGGGTTGTCACAAGCAATCTCTGTTCACCCATCGAGTTTGAAGCGGCGGGCCAAGCTGATCTTAATAAGTAACCCACGGCGAGGTGTCGCACGCTCAGGCATAGCGACCGCCGCTGAGGCACGGTCTCCGGCGGGGCTGACCACTAATATATGTGGTCCCGGCTTCAGCGAATGCCGACGCTGCGAGGCGTGGCGGGCACGTCCAAATCGCAGACCATTGAAGCGTTTTAATCAAAGTGGTTAACACTGGACTTTTTTCTAAAAAGTGGAGGGTGGTAATTTTGAATAAAAGGAAACATTTAAGCGTACCGATTTTGAATTTTGGGATGAAAGTGTCAAGAAACTAATTCTCTACACTTATATTCCCGCGCACGACACCACTGATGGTTGCTGTTGTTTGGTGTCTCTTCTTTCTTCTTGTGATGAAGGTTGCCAAACATGACAGCCAACGCGGCGAGGACGAACCGCAGGGCTCGTACCACTACAACACGATCCAAGTCGGTGAGGACGCTCGTCCTGGCCAACTCGGCGACCAAATATAGATGCCAAGCTCAGGTACGGCCGTGAACGGCATCTCCTACGTCGACCCAGGCACTCGCTGAAGCGGCGACTACTCCAAACATTCCCGGGGTCTTTGCGCTGAACACCATCAAGGGACACTCCTCCCTCGGGGCTGGCCGCACTAGGCACCTCGGTCGTTGGGACGACGTCCACGATTTCGTGGAGATTGTCTTCCAGAACACTGAGAATGCTATCCAATCCTGGCACTTGGACGGCTACAGCTTCTATGTTGTTGGGTATGATGCTAAACGTGCTCATCACCCCTGTCTTTGCTTTAGTATGATTAAGAGATTTGGATTAGATCTTCTCATACACGTAACTCAATTCAGACAATGCCTAAAATCGCAATACAGGATCTGTTAGATTCACCGTGTGACGGGTCATAATAAAATGAATTCCTACTTAGCGATTTGTACAAAATACAGTTACAAAGTACTCTACTAGGTGGTTTCATTTCAATGAGCAATGTCATAGAATCGATTAGGGCATAATGTATGGCCTTCCCTTTAGATGACCGTGATCGATGCATGAGCATATGTGGATGTTCTGTTTCTAACACCTCCAATATGTTCGATATAGGTATGGTTTCTGGTCTGTGGACGCCGGATATGAGGAAACGGTACAACATGGCCGATGCGATCTACAGGCACACTGTTCAGGTACGATCGCCCGATCCAGAAACATACATCGTCCACCATTAAGTTGAAAACAAATTGTGCGGCTTAAGTCCGAACCATTCTATCCTAGTAGATCTTGAGCCTGACACGAAGCTTCTGATCGATTACTTCGAGCGTCTTACTTTCGATTCACGGTCCAATCATGAAACCGGCTTCGTTACAATCTAGGATCAAAACTAATAGAACTTTTGGTGATCACTAGGTATACCAATTGTCGTGGAGTGCGATATTGGTGTCCCTGGACAACAAGGGGATGTGGAACTTGAGGTCGGCGATCTGGTCGAAGCGGTACTTGGGGCAGCAGCTGTACGTCCGGTCTGGAACAACGAGAAGAGCATCTTCACCGAGTACGACGTCCCACCCAACGCATTGCTCTGCGGCAAAGCCAAGAAGACCTCCTAGAAACAGTTTCTCCTCCAATTTTCAGTCCCCTTAATTTCGTGTTCTTTTTCAATTTGGTCCCACTTTGAATCATATGGACTCGGCATATTCAGCTCTCAGTTACGATGGGGTGACTGTTAGTTTGGGGCAAAAAAAAAAAAAAAATTTAACAGAAAGGAAGCAGGCAAGCGTAGTTGTTGGAGTTGGAAGGAGAGATATGAACATTAGTCTACTTGTAGCGATTGATTTCTCTCTAATTGCATCTCGAAAATAAATTATGTTCACATCATTTTCTCGGTGACCATCTTTGTGCATTTTGTGATACTATCTAGGCGACCGCCACCACCAGCCAGCCCGCCAGGCGCACTGATTTTTCCTTAGACGATTCTCCCTATTCTCTTCTCTTCTTGGTCACTCCCTAATTTCCATTAGCCAACAATCATCAGCAGTTTATTCATGAATGACTTTCTTCGCACTGAAAATGCATCTTCTTTTCATGAGAAGATGACCTCTGCATGCATGCCATGTCCTTTTTTCATTTTGCCTAGTTCTGGTTTGGTCGAGTTTGTGCTCGAACTCTTGTCTAGAGTTGGAAGTCCTGTCACAAATAGAAGAATTTTTTGTGGGTTCTGATGTGGCCTAGAATGTTGAAAGTCCCAGAAGTTAATGTTCGAGTTAAGACTCGCTGTTCCGTTTCTTCGTTTGATTTTCGTGCCTAATCTCTCTCTCTCTCTCTCTCTCTCTCTCTCTCTCTCTCAAGCTCGAAAGCTCTGTTTCTCTGCTTTCTGTGCTTAGATGTCACTTGTCCCGTTGTTCTGTTTATCTGGTTGTAATTTACGATCCTACTTGTTTCCGCTGAAAATTTCTCAGGTCCGTCACCTTCTTTTTCGTTTCTAATTTCTACTGCTCGGGTTCTTCTCTCCTGGACAACGATGATAGAGGTGAGTATTGATCGCCGATAGTCCCATGTGGTAATGCTTGTCGAATCTGGTGGTGGTGGTGTTTCGGTGATGAGCGATGGTGGTGCTCGATTTAAAGGTTCAAAGTTGTAGATTACAGAACAATGCGACCATGCAATAAATCAGTGGGCGACCAGCAATCGGGCATCAGTGACCGGCGGTACGAACCTCACCTATGACCGGCTAGGTTGGCCAGTGCGCAGAGCACGTAAGAAAAAAGAAAGGAAAAAAAAAAGTAAAAAGAAAGGTAAAGGAAAGAAAAAAAGGAAGGAAAAAAATTAAAAAGAAAAATAAAAGAAAGAGGAGGCCTCTTAAATGGTTTCATATATATATATAAAAAAAACCAATTTATATTCGTGAACGGTCCAAACTCGAGACATTAATATAACAATCTCTACCTTGACTCAGCGTTTAAAGCCATCATAGTGCTCATCTTCCATGCTGCTCTCCCTACATCCGGACGGCTGCTCACTCTCCACAGACGCCTATCAAGCTCAAACATAGCTTAAACTTATTTAGAGGAATGAAATCGGTCCACATGTCCATAGGATTCTCCACTACAAGAAACTTGCTCTCAATCACATCCCTCCCAACATGTTATATCTGGCACAAAAATTCCGATCACCAATGAACTTGATTCTCTAGTGATATCTCTGACTTTGTCTGAACCCCACATCAATTGAATGTCTCATGTCAATATCATTAACCAAGTCATTAAACCATGCCACCTCTTTGACTTCTTTTGTTATTACCATGTTTCCAATCTCAGTTGTTAACGAAACCATAGTGTCTCCTAATGATGCCTCTCAACTCATAGAACAACTAACAAAAGTAACGGCATAACTGCTTAGAAATCGACCATCTTTTAGGTTTCCTGCGTGACCCAGGTTCACAAACCTAGTTACTATCATACTGTCGCAAAAATCAAAATAGGGTTAGCATAAACGTTACGATCAATACTCAAGCTGAAATTGTAATTATAATAACAAGAATGAAAATAATGGAATGGATACAAATGGATCAAGGTCTGTGTTGGACACAGTTTCCTTAAAACAGATTCGCCCCCTCCCTCTAGTATGTGTTGGAGGATTCTCGAACGTCTGTCTCCCAGGATACAATGGCAGGCAGCGAAGAAGTAAGCACAATACCTCAAGCGTCTGGCGAATCGAAATAACGTCTCGAACACTATCAAAAAACATGCAAGATGAAGGGACTACAAACAAAAGGAGAGTTTTTCGAGATTTTCTGGATGTTGCTCAACAGAACGGGAAGTCACCTATATATAGGGTAATCATAGGCATTTTGGGAATATAAGTAGTAACGGCAGATTAAATCTGCCGTTATGAGATTAATCAGTAATGGCCGACTAAATCTGCCATTATCAGACTAATCAATAATGGCCGATTAAATCTACCCTTATCAGACTAATCAATAACGGCCGATTAAATCTGCTGTTATAAGACTAGTCAGTTTTGGCCGATTAAATCTGGCGTTATAAGACTAATCAGTAACAGTCGATTAAATCTGCCGTTAAAAGATTAAATAACCCTGTTGTTACTAAATTCAATTAATAATAGCAGTTACAAAATTAAAATTCTAAAGGCAAAAATGGGCCTGTCGCAAGGCCCACTTTTCGGGGCTACATTCGTGTACACAGGTCTTGCGCTCACGCCCAAATTTCAACTTGTTGAACCTTCATCGAGGCCCGAGATTGTACCCGCCTGCGCCCGCTCACAAGGCATAGAGCTTGTAAATAGTTACCACTTCAAAGGAGTACAATCATATATAAAGCACTCTAAAGCCTTCTTTCTTTTCAAGGTAGGACTAGTTCCCACTTTCAACTCAATGGTGTTATTTGAGTATTAATTTCTCATTCATTCACCTATGTTTCCAACAATCCTCCACATGAATGAAAATCATTTTTATTTTGACTCTATGATAGTGTTCAACAATTGAAACCTGTATAGGATAGGTAGGTATTACCCTTCGAACCTTCTTTTGTGAAAGAGTATTTACTTTACTAGCTGTCCAGTAGACATGATATCCTTGAATTGTCCTGCTTTCTTATGTAAATAAACCATACACTTCACACATGAATCATTTAAACGTTTGTTTAGTTCTCATGATTACATTCGTTTTGGCCATGAATATCAACCTGGTTCTGTGAGAGTTTCTAAAGAATTCAACCTTAAATAATTCTCCTTTAAAGCAGTCTCATTTTCTCTCTCACATAGGTGATTACTTAATTTTGAGTAATTTATTTACTCCACTTAAGAATCATTAAAGTAAAATTCTATCCTTTTCCTTACAATATCACTAATTTTATAGGAATGATTTTAGGGATAAATCCCCACAATGACATCACTAAGTTCATATAATTAGATTGTCTCTTTGAACCTAGATATTGGAATCTCCAGTCAACTAGGTTGGGTTTTCATTATATCAACTTATTCTTTCATGGACTTCAGTCTCATTCCTCTCGTTAATTTTTCAATTAACTCTTTGTTTCATCCTTTGGTTAGTAGATCCGCAATATTATCCTTTAACTTTACGTAGTCAATAGAGATAATTCCAGTTGAGAGTAATTGTCTAATGGTATTATATCTACGATGCATATGTTTAAACTTACCATTATACATATTACTTTGTGCTATTCCAATCGCAGATTGGCTAGCATAATGTATGCAGATTGGTGGCGCAGGTTTTTGCCATTTTGGAATATCCTCTAAAAAATGGCGTAGCCATTCAACCTCTTCATCACATTTATCTAATGCTATAAATTTAGATTCCATTGTGGATCTAGTTATAACAGTTTGTTTACAGGATTTCCAAAATGCGGCTGCACCTGCTAGTGCGAATACATATTCACTAGTAGATTTTGAGTCTTTTGTATCAGATATTCAGTTTTCATCATTATATCTTTCTAGAACAGCTGGGTAGCTGGTATAGTGCAGGCCATGATTCCGTGTATACCATAAGTACCTAAGTACTCTTACGATTGCTTTTCAGTGGTCAACACTGGGTTTGCGTGTACATCTACTCAATCTACTAACCATATGACAATATCTAGTACAATTCATTAAGTACATTATACTTCCAATAACTCTAGAGCGCTCTACTTGATAAATACTCTCTCCTCTATTCTTGGATAGATGAAGACTATTGTCAAATGGTGTTCTAGCAATGCCAGAATCATTCATGTTGAATTTTTCAAGAATTTTGTCCACATAATGTGACTGGTTTAAAATAAAACCTTCTGATATTCTTGTGATTTTAATTCCTAAAACCATATCATCAAGCTCCATATCTTTCATGTCAAATCTTGAATTCAATCTATTCTTGGTAAATTTAATCATTTTTTTTATTACTATCAACAATAAGTATGTCATCTACGTAAAGACACAAAACGACATATCCATTTTCTATTTCTTTAATGTAAATACATTTATCACATCCATTGATCTTAAATCCATTAGTTATCATTGCATTATCAAACTTTTCAAGCCACTACTTTGGCACTTGTTTTAGGCCATACAATGCTTTCACCAATTTACATATTTTCCTTTCTTGTCCTAAAACTACAAAACCCTCAGGTTGTTCTATGTAGATTTCTTCATCCAAATCACCATTTAGGAAAGCTGTTTTTGTATCCATTTGATGTACTTCTAAATTTTACAATGCTGCAATCACTAGTATCATCCTAATGGAGTTTATTCTCGTCACAGAAGAATAAGTATCAAAGTAATCTAAGCCTTCTCGTTATTTGTATCCTTTGATTACAAGTCTAGCTTTATACCTATCAACGGAGTCATATGCTTTCATTTGCTTTTTGAAAATCCATTTTGACCCTAATGGTTTACAACCAAGAGGAGGATCCACTAGCTCCCAAGTATAACTCTGCAAAATACAATCAACTTCACTTTTTATTGCTTCCTTCCATAAAAGTCTCTTAGAAGAATTTACAGCTTATGCATAATTCAATGGTTCCTTTTCTAACAAATAAGTTAGAAAATCATTTTCAAATGATTTTTTTACTCTTGCTCTTTTGCTTCGTCCCAGTTCAAGCTCACGATCCGAATCATGATTTCTTTCATTCATAGTTTCAAACATTCATTTCGACGAACTTGATCCATTATTGGATTTGCAAGGAAATACGTCTTCGAAGAATGATGCATTTCTCGATTCCATGATCATATTCTTGTGTATATCTGAAATTTTCGATTCATGTACAAGAAAACAATATGCATTACTATTATGTGCATAGCCTATAAATATACAGTTCACCGTTTTAGGACCTATCTTTGTTTTCTTTAGTATTGGAATAGCCACTTTCGCAAGACACCCCCACACTAGTAAGTATTTGTAGAATGGTCTCCTACCTTTCCATAGCTCATAAGGGGTCTTATCCTCTTTCTTTCGAGGTACCTTATTCAAAAGGTAATTGCTTGACAAAAAAGCTTCACCCCATATATTTTGAGATAAACCTGAATTTAGTAATATCGTATTCATTATCTCTTTCGATGTGCGATTTACGTTCAGCAACACCATTTGATTGAGGTGAGTAAGGCGTGGTTACTTCATGTATAATTCCGTGTTATGCGCAGAATTCATCAATTAGTTCTTCATATTCACCACCTTTATCACTTCTCAATCGTTTAATTTTCTTGTTGAGCTGATTTTCAATTTCATTCTTATAGAGAACAAATTTCTCTAAGGCTTCACTTTTTCTTTTAAGCAAATACACATAACAATATTTAGTGCTATCATCGATAAAGGTAATAAAATATTTATTATCGCCTCTTATTTGTATGAATTTCAAATCGCAAACATCACTATGAATTAATTCAAGGGGTTCGGTGTTTCTTTCAATTGTTTGAAAGGATGACCTTGTTAATTTTGCCTCAACACTAATTTCACATTTATATTTTGAATCAATTTGGAATGAGGGAATATGTTCCAAGTTAATTAATTTACGTAATGTGTCATAATTAACGTGTCCTAGTCTAACATGCCACAGATGTGAACACTCAAGCAAATAAATGGGAGACTTATTATCTTTATTGATAATTGTCATTACATTGAGCTTAAAAAGCCCATCCGTTACATATCTCCTCTCCACATACATTTCAGAGTTAGACAAAACAACTTTGTCTAACTCGAACACCATACGAAATCCATGCTTGTTTAGTAGAGACCCGAAGACCAGGTTCTTTCGAATTTTTGGCACATATAGGACATTGTTTAGAGTTAGCTCTTTCCCAGAAGTTATAGTTAGCAGCACCTTCCCTTGGCCTTCGATAGGAGAAGAGGCAAAGTTTCCCATAAAACTTTCTCCCCATCAATTGGTTTGAAATTTGTGAATAAGTCCTTATTAGAGCATATGTGCTTAGGGGCATCAGTGTCAATCCACCATTCCTTCAAATTTGACCCAACTAAGTTCACTTCAGAAACCATTGTAGAGAGGTTTACATCTGACGTGTCTTGAGAGATATCATTTACCATGTTTGTCTCAAAATTCTTTTTTTTTCGGAAGTCTACAATCCGCAGATCTATGGCCCATCTTACCACAATTGAAGCATTTTCCTTGAAACTTGTTCTTGGAAACTCCTTCTTTTGGTCCCATCTTTGGCTTAACAATCTTCTTGTTCTTATGGCCTTGCCTATGCTCTAGGACATTTGCCTTAGCTATTGTAGGATTGAACCTTTTCCGTTCAGAATTTTTATTGTCTTCTTCAATTCAAAGTCTGACAATAAGCTCCTTCAGGTTCATTTCCTTTCGCTTGTGCTTGAGATAGTTTTTGAAATCCTTCCAGTCAAGAGGTAGCTTTTCAATAACGCCAGTCACTTGGAAGGTTTCACTCAAGATCATTCCTTCAACTTGGATCTCATACAAAATCACTGGGATTTCTTGCACTTGACTAATCACAGTATTAGAATCCATCATCTTATAATCAAGAAATTGACCGACAACAAATTTCTTTGCTTCAGCATCCTCTGTTTTATATTTTCGGTCAAAGGATTCCCATAACTCCTTTGCCATCTTTATTGTACAATAGACATTGTACAATGAGTCATGTAATCCATTCATCAAATAATTCCTACACAGAAAATCAGAGTGCTTCCAGGCTTCAACAGCATTGAAGACTTGCTTATCCGTTTCTCCATCGAATGTCATAGGAGCCATAGGAGGTTCCTCAGTCAAGAATCTCGCAAGATTCAACGCTGTTAAGTAAAACAACATCTTTTACTACTATCTTTTAAAGTTCGATCCATTGAACTTTTTAGGTTTCTCACTATGGTGAACAAAAACTGTAGTAGGGGTGGAGAATTGAATGATGTTGTTTACAGCTTCTTTTCTAGCAACCACGTGAACCACTTCTTTTCCAGTAGCCATTTGAATTTTAAATATAAATATATTTTAAGATTGTTGTAAAAATCAAATAAGGTTAGTATAAACGTTACAATCAATACTCAAGCTGAAATTGTAATTACAATAACAGGAATGAAAATAATAGAATAGATACAAATGGACCAAGGCCTGTATTGGACACAGTTTCCTTAAAAACATATTCGCCCCTCCCTCTAGTATGTGCTGGAAGATTCTCGGACGTCTGTCTCTCAGGATACAATAGCGGGCAGTGAAAAAGTAAGCACAATACCTCAAGCTTCTAGCGAATCAAAACAACATCTCGAACACTATCGAAAAACAATGCAGGATGAAGGGACTAGAAACAGAAGGAGAGTTTTTCGAGATTTTCTAGATGCTGCTCAACAGAACGGGAAGTCACCTATATATAGGGTAATCGGGGGCATTTCGGGAATATAAGTAGTAACGGCCGATTAAATCTGCTGTTATGAGATTAATCAGTAATGGCCGATTAAATATGTCGTTATAAGACTAATTAGTAACGGCCAATTAAATTTGCCATTAAAAGATCACAACTGTGCAACAACCCCTGGTTCCACTAAATCCATAGGATGGATAGCAGCCTCAATAGCTATTACCTCCCTGCCACACTCCCTCCACTAGGAAAGAGATTCCAATGGGTCTTTTGTCGTCTGCCGGCCAAGAACAGGAACTTATTCGCTGTAAAATGGACCTCCAAAAACATAGAAAAGAAAAAGGCAAAAAGGCTGCATTCGTGTATGCAGGTCGTTCGCTCACAACCAAATTTCAACTTTTCGAGCCTTCGTCGAGGCCCGGGATTTGCACCCGCTCTACACCCGCACACGAGACATAGAGCTTGTAAACAGTCACCACTCCAAAGGAGTGTAACTATATATAAAGCACTGTAAAGCCTTCTTTCTTTTCAATATGAGACTACTGTTTCTCACTTCCAACTCATTGGTGTTATTTGAGTATCAATTTTTCGTTCATTCACCCATATTTCCAACACATACTACCTGAACTACATTCCCCAAAGTATACTCTAATGTCTGTCATCTCTAACAAAACCAGAAGGATCCACTTCACAACATTACAATGTATACCTAGATTAACTATATATATTTTTCTAATTGCATGTGATAGATCAAGCCTAGTACTATCCGTGGCATAACTCAAACAACCAACAGTACTAGCATCTAAAGCATGAGATAATTGCTCCACCTCCATCCAAGTATACTATGACATACTAGACAATTTATAATATGCAACAAGCGAGGTACTTACAGTATTTCTTCTAGTGGTCTCTCTCTGTATCTCTATACTCAAAGCTGTCTCCACTGCACCCAAATTATCTACTTTAATATCTACATACAACTATCGCTCTATCTCATCCACCTCCACTGACCACCTCGAAGCTTCATCAACTATGACCTCGAAACAATTGTTGGCTACTATGGAATCTAGCGACTCCACAAACACTATCGTATTTATTGTACTCTTAACATTTCTAGGCTCTACTTGAAACTCCATTTACTTTTGTACACCGTCCAGATCTTTCTCCACAATTGATCTCTCACTTCTCTTCTGAAACAGAGCAGATTCGCCAAAGATAACATCTCTATTGAACATAAAACCAGGTGAATCTTTCTCAATGCACCACAGCCTATATCCCTTCACTGCATGTGCATAGCCTAGAAACATGCACTTCCTTGCCCCTGACTCCAGCATGCCATCACTCACACAAGTATAAGCAGGGCAACCAAACACTCTTAGTTCGGTGTAATCAACAAGCTTACTTGACCACATTTTCTCAAGAGTTTTCCAATCAATTTCTAATGATGATGATCTATTCACTAATCAATAATCAGTATTAACTACTATAGCCTAGAAATCTTCATCTAACCCAATATTTGATAGTAAAGAGTGAGCTCTGCCCAATATAATTCTGCTCATCAATTTTGCAACTCCTTCGCACGGAAACAATGCGATATCTCACCCTGCCTTCCCTATGCAAAATTGACCAAGCTCATCACAATAGAATTCTAATCCTTTATCAATTCTCAAGCACATGATCTTTCTTCCTATTTACTTTTCAATCACCGCCTTCCATAACTTGAACTGACTAAGCATCTTGCTCTCGTGCTTAAGAAAAAAATCTAGACTTTCCTTGAAACGTCATCAACAAAGGACAATACATACCCGGCACCTCTCTTGGATGGCACATGAGAAGGTCCTCATAAGTTTGAGTATATGTAGCCTACAATCTTTGAAATTCGATGAACTATTGTACTGAACTTCACTCTCCGCTAACTACCCATGTTGCAGTAATCATAAATGTCCAGCTTCTCAATTCGATGACTTCCCAATTGACCCTCTAACTCATAACAATTGTCTCCCTCTCACTCAAGTGTCCAAGTCTCGTATGCTATAATTGTATTGTATCCTGACTTGAAGGATCATAGAATCTAGCAAACGAGCCAATTACTGTCCTTCCTTGGAGGATATAAAAGCCGTAATCTATCTTTCGTCATATCACAATAAGTGTGCCTCGAGGGACCTTCAAAACTCCACTTTCAGCGAAAATCCAATATCGGAACCTATCAAGAGCACTCAATGAGATAAGGTTCTTTTTTAGTTCCAATACATGCCTCACATCTGTCAACGTTTGCACCATTTCATTGTGCATCTTAATCTGAACTATCTGATTCCCACCACTTCATAAGCAGCACCATTTCTCATAAGCGCCTTACTCGCCTCAATGCATTGATAGGCAGTAATCAATGTCTATAAGAAGTCACATGATAAGAACACCTAGAGTTAAGCACCCAATCATCACCTGATGAACTCATGGTGACTGTTAAGACAACATTGGCATTGCTAGAATTATTATCTACTGTGATAACAATATTATCATTGGCTATATACTCTATCTTAACTCTTTTACTCTTGGACTTTGGACAATCTCTCCTATAGTGCCCTACCTCCTAATAGTGATAACATCAACGACTTTGAACATTGGACTCGATTTGGAATGGCTCTTCCATCTATTACCTCCAAACTCTCTTCATTCATCTCTACCTTGAATCACTAGTCCCTGCACTATATCCTGCTCTAGATTGTCATCTCATAACTTTCTTTACCACTCTTTAGAAAACAAAGTGGACTTTGCCTTCTGAAGTATATCGCATTACGTTCCTGCAACAAAGAATCAATAGTGTTCCTATGACTCTAGTAAAGAGGTTAATAATATCATGCCTTATTCTTCATCATCTAGAGTCTTACCAACGTTCTTCAATTTAACATTAGTCTATTAAATTCATCTAGATGGGTTCTAATAGATGTACCTTCAATATATCTAAACTGAAACATCTTCTTCAACATATACAAGCTATTGTTCAATCCTTCAATGCATAGAGTGTCTAAATTTTTGTCCACAACTTTGCGGTATCATTTTCCTTGCCTACATCTATTAAAACTTCATTCGATAATTCAATAGGATTAAAGTCCTAACTTTCCTCATTAAAATATCCTTTTCAGCATCTCTCATTGTTTTGGGCAACTTAACCTTGCCTTTCAATGCTTCTGCTAAACCTGAGTTGTTAATAATGCCTCCATCTTGAGGCTTTATAATCCAAAGTTGTTCTCCTATTAAAATTCTCAATTTCTATTTTCACTCCAGACATAATTGTAAAACAGAATTTTCAACTAGTGATCAATATGCAAAGTCCCAAATTACTCCACAAACTCTAGCCTAGTTCTGGTACCAATTGTTGTGATATAAGTGAAAACTAAACATGATATTGCAAATTAAGTCAATGCCGAAAAAGCCCAAAAATGACAAGGAATAATAAAGGACATAGATATTTACGTAGTTCGATCCGAATATGATATCTACATCCATAGGGAGATCTAATAATAAAATCCAATAATCAGAGAATCAGAGTTACAATGGCTTGTGCACTCGAGTATTCTCACGCCTAAATTAAGTCCAAAATAAAACTCACAAGTAATATCTCATAATCTTTTATGGAAAACTCGTTTAGAAAACTTACAGAGAACATAAATACTGGCCTTGGTTGCTTTTGAAAAGCTGAACCAAGAGCGTATCATACGTTCTTTTTCTTCGTGTGGCTTCCGTTCTTCGATCGCCAAGTAGAGATGGCCACGGTTCAGAACCGCCGATTTAGGTTCGTGACTTATCATGAACAGGAACCGAAACCTTTAAGGCGGTTTCGGTTCGGTTCATGAACTGGCGGTTTCGGGCCGATTCAAGGCTTAATTTTGATTTGAATCGGACCGAACTGCCAGTTCCGATTCCGGTTCACAATCGATTTTTAAATAAAAATTTATGAAAGAAAAAATAAACTTTTAAATAATAAATTATGAATAAAAATAAAAAATATAAAATTATGAAATAATAAATTTTTAAATATAAATTGTAATCAAATTTGTCCTTACCAAAAAAAATTGTAATCAAATTTAGGGATCAGGGAAAAAAAAGGGAGGGAGAAAAGGGCTTGAACTTAATGAATTATCATTAAGCGCTTACATATCTTCTGGAGATAAAGAATCAAAACTCTTGAGTTCTTTTACTTTGATAACCAATACTTACCTTATCGTCAATCGTCGCTACTGGTGATGTGGTACCGTGGCGGTGGTATCTCCATTATTGAAGAATTTAATTCATGTTTGTGATCAATCTCTTGTTGTCAATATGCAGATCTCTGTCCATATTGATGCAAGCTTGAGCTCAACCAAATTCAAAGCTAATCTTAAAGTCGGTCATCCAAAATATTACCTCCAGCGCTAAATACTTGTTTAACTGCAATTGTGAGCAAGAGGTTGCTAAAACTCTTTTGCAATGTGAGCTAATACTGAAAATTGAGTTGAATGACTATTCCACCACTGTAGAATTTCGAATACATGCCTTCGAATTGAGGAAACAAATATAATGGTAAAAAATCTCTAGTTCGGAATATTTCCCATTATTTCCTTTTGTCTTTTTTGCTTATTTATTAGATTTCTAGACTCTCTACCTATATTCCTGCCTTGCATGTCACTAACTTGGGAAAAAGTTCACTATCATCAACTATATATATCTACTGTAAAAATCATTATACAATTCTACATTATATTTTTAATTTTTTTTTCTATATCTCTAATATTCACAGTTTCAGTCAAATGAAACACTCATAGAGGAATTCAAATCATCAAGTAAGCATCCATTTTGGTACATGGATCCAAAACACAAGTAACCAATAAATAATTAAAATTTGGTGAATATTGCATCTATTTCGTTCGCATTGCTATAATAGTCGAACATAATTAATTATCGTTTTCATTTTCTTCAAAATACCAGCAATATTTACACACTCTGTTAAAAATAAATACGTAGTAGGATAATAAACATCGGATAAAGTATAAGTTGCATTATTAAAAACTTTAAAAAATCTAATTTTTTTTTTTTGCAAATATCTCACTCTTGTGGGTATAAATTATTTTGAGAACATGATTCGTAAAAAACGTACATAGTAAATCTTTATATGAAAAAGATTGATTAAGTAACTCGTATGTAGAATTCCATCAATTTGGAACATCTCTTGAAAATTTTTTTGATTTGCTTTCATTTTGTTTATAAAATCTATCCTGGTCTCTCAAAACTTATGGGTGTTTCCATAAATATTGAATTGTTGTTTTTATTGGATGTAGAAAAATTTCAAGAGTTCGTAAATCATCTTGTACGCATAAATTTAAAGCATGAAAAACACATCTAATGTGAAAAAAATTTCCACCAAAATCGGGTTTACAAATTATTTCTAACTCGCGAATGGAAGCGGTATTTGCCGAGGTATTATCAAAAACCAATTGAAAAAATTTTATTAACCATAAAAATTATTCTAAACTTGCTTAATTATTCTATAAATATTATGTGCCGTATGCATTTCATCAAAAACTCGAAATGCAATAATTCTTTTTTGAATATTTCAATCATCGTCTATCCAATGACATGTAATACCCATATAATAATGAGTTTGCCAAGGATCACTCCAAATGTCGCTATCTATATGCATACATCCATTGAAAATTGCAAAAAAAAATTTCTTAAATCTTTTTTTCCTTTTTATAAAGTTCAAAAATTTGGCGTTTAAGCATATTTCTTGAAACATGTTTTGCTTGTGAAGTACATGCATTTTGTGTATTTCTCGAAACAGGTTTTGCTTGTGAAGTACATACATTTTGTATAAAAGTATTAAAACCAAAATTTTCACCAAAATTAAACAATAAATGTTCAACGACAGCAAATTTAGCTAATTCTTACTCATAATTATTTCTATCGTAACGAAATAGAGGAGAAGTGTTAGAATCAATAAACTTGGGTATTTGTTGTTGCCCGGTGTCGATCCCAAATTGCGTTGGATGTTTTGATACCAGATGTCGTTGATATGCTCATAGCCGCTTCCACTTATAATGCTGTATATTTTTTTGCAATACTTACATGTGAGATTGTACTCGTTTCCTTCTATATGTTGCTTGGTGAAATGTTGCCATATGATGAATATACCCCCTCGACTCATCTCCTTTGTTGTTGACGTTTTTTCGGCATTGGTAGTAGAATGCAGACTTTCTTGCGTCGGGACGTGCTCGACATTGGGAATAACATTGATATCGCCATCGTCATCGTCTTCCCAATGTGCATACTCATGAGGATCATGAGAATAATTGGATTCTTTCGGAACCATTGGACTCTTTCCTCTTCCACTTGCCATTTTTTGAGAGAATTGAGCGAAGAAAACTGATAAAATTGATAGAATTGATAAATGAGAGAAATGAGAAATTTGAGAGAAATTATGAGGAAAAAAATGAAAGGTGAAGATGGGTATTTATAATAGTTAGAATTATTAATAAATTAAATATAACCGTTTGTTCCCAAACGATTATATAGCCATTTGGTCATAGCCGTTTGAGTTGACCAAATGGCCATTTGGTGGTTGGAACCGCCGGTTCGGCCAGTTTCGGGCCAATTCCAAAAAAAAAATCGAAACTGGTTCATGCCACATGGGCCAATTCTGGGTTTGACCCGGGCTGGTTTCGGCCGGAACCGGCCCGTGGTCACCTCTACCGCCAAGCTGTCTAACTTCTTTTTCCTTTTATCCGGCTACTACAGGTCACGCCCACAAAAGTAAAAGCCCTTATTTCCACTTTTATTTATTTCCACCGATAAAGACCTTTTTTCCCTTCTGTTATGTGGGTACGATTGACGCCGAAGAAACCACTCTCTGTTGTGAACATTGATTGGGACCCCACGTGATATATGCATTAACAAATCAATTTATAAGCGTGAACGGTTCAAACTCGAGATGTTAATCTAACATAAAGTAACAATCAAATGACCTGGTCGGAGAAAGTTTTCTCTAATCAGAGTGGAGGAAAACACCACGAAAAATTCTTGGTCGGAGAAAGTCTCGTCTAATTATAGTGGAGGAAAACATAAAAAAGGAAAATTACACGGGGCAGCATGTTCTTGATTGTCCATAATCCTCAATATGTATGATCCTAAATTAAGAAAACTTAAACGTCACGTGGAAATAAGAAAGAGTGATGCCATCGTGCACTAGTGGTCCCCAGCCCTACCTTTCTCTAGGGAACGGAGACACCATGGTTATATTGAAGTTAGGAATAATTAATTCCATTGATCAATGGGCTGATCATCAAAATTACACGACACTGGCTCTCTGAATGACCTTTTTTGTAGCCGAAAGTGAACTATACCAACTAAATATGCAAGTGCAAAGATAACTTATTAGGAATAGCCTCACCATCTCAAAAAAATTATTTGCTGCTTCGACTCTGCTCTTTTCCTCTTACATGTGGAATGTACTCGCATGTGAGGGTGTAGGAGGTACTATCTTGCAGCATGAAATATACCATCCACCGCTTAGGAGGAGTTATATTGCAAGCTTTATTTGAGGATGTAAGGGCAGCGATCATTCCGTATCCGAAGCTTACTTTCTTCTATTGCACTAAGTTCACCTTCTTAATTCGATCAAAGATAGATTGGTCAGCATTATACGTATTGTGTGTATAGTTTAATGCACTATCTCCCCTCAACCATTTGAGTGAAATGTGACAAAGAAAAAGAAAATCCATGGACCGACCCCATCATCTCCAACCTAAGGAACTATGAGATCACCCCAAAGATGCATTCGGAATCCAGTGGTCGCGGACCAACCATAAAATCCTATTCAATAAGTGAAATGCATTAGCTGTCCCCTCTTAAGTTGAGCAGCAAAGGTTTGAGAAGGGCAATCACTTATTCTTAAAATCAGCATCTTAAGACTAAAGAGTCGGGCTAATAAGGGGGGAAACCTCTCTATTCTTGGCTCTTATGTAGATAGATCCTCCATAATTACAAAAATACTTAGGGCTTACATGGTAACGATTCTGATCCGAAAATGTGATTTTTATTAGAAATGATTTTTTCTAATTCTATTCCCTAGATGAGTTTAGGAAAATCAGAACGTGTTTGATAACTACACAAAATTTTTGTTCTCGATAATAATTTATCTTCCAATTTTTTTCCATTTAAATCAAATAATTATGTAGTTACTTTGTGAAATTCATCCTATATTTTGAATTATTTGAATATTAATTCATATTGATTCTCTTATATAATTATATTGCATACTGCATATAACATTTTTTAGTGCTATTCCGTCTAATTGCCATATCATAACAAGTCATTTAATTTTAAAAAAGGAGATACCATGTTAGGTTAGTGTGTGATTTCGAATTAGCTTAGGCCCTCTTAGGCCTATAACAAATTGCAGCGCAAGAATATAGGATTCGATCTTAGTGTGATTGGTGGCATGTGTATGTGTACATGCAAATGAAATTGCCAAGTATTTGAGGAAGATAGACCAAAAATCTTATCGAGTGGTCAGGAGAAACTATTCGATTCTACGTAACCAAAGAAATCTAGGGTCCAGGGACTTGGTTACATCAGTGTTTCCATGATGCCCTCTCGGCATCGAAGTTGAGTGTTTTCTAATTGTGTTTCATGCAAATTTTCAATTCATTTTAAACCTATAAGGCAAGCCAATGCTAAGTATTCACGCAGATGGTTTTTCTCTTTTTCCAAATTTTCTAAAACTAGACTAAGTCTAAAATACATAAACCTAGGAAAATCTCAAACAATGAAATCAAATACGCAAGAGGAATCATGGCGTTGATAAATCGCATCATAAAAGCCTAATGAATCCCTAAGGGCTTAAATAAGTGTGGTTTGGGTTAATTTCAAAGTTGTTTATGATTTTTCTAAAAAAGAACAAAATCTATGAAATCTAGAAAATATAGGACCACATTTATGAAAATGAGATCAAACTAGCCTAATTTAAGTTTCTTCTATTTTTAGGGATTTTCTGAATTTTTTCTTATTTTTAGAATTTTTTCCTACTTTTTATTTTTTTTTATTATCTTATGTATTTTTTTTGAAAATGAGATCTCATTCTGTTTTAGTTCGAGCGAAAAGTGATGAGAGAACTGAAAGGGAAAAGTAAGAGATGCAGGACTCTATTATGTTTTGTGATTATCAAAAGTGATTTTTTTTTCCTGAATAACTTTCTTTTGTTCTATTTTTGCCCCAAAACAATTTCCGAAAAAGAATCAAAATCAAAATCATTTTCGTTACCCAACATGATTCTCATCCTTTTTCTTCCAGACAATAGAATCAGAAAATTAGAATTGTTGTCATGCAAGCCCTTAATTTCTTCTTGAAATGGAAATTGTGGATGGTGATAAGGACCGACCCTGGTGACGGTCATATAACGCTACAAAATTAACATAATTGCATGTAAAAATTGTATGCAGAAGTACTGAACAAATCCTATGAATTCACTGTATTTGACTTTGACTCTACGTCTTCCTCAACTACAGCTATTTAAATTCCTTTGCTTCCGAGTATTGTCCCTCTGCGGTTATTTTCCGTTTTCAAGAATTTAAAAAGCTGGAAAATCACAGAAGGATAAGGGCGGCTGAAGAAAGTAGCGTGCATAGTCTCTCCACGACGCATTGATGCATGACTGTTTGGCCAAAAGGAGCGGTTCAAGGTCCTAAAAGGATACCACTAGGTGAAGATGTAATTTGGCCACAGAAGACTTGGCCTCCGTTCATTTTCGTGAAAATGTGATATTTCTAAAAAAAATTTCAAGAAAGTTATTTTAAAAAAATTGATAATATTTTTCAGTGTTCAAATGAAATCCGAAAATGAATAAGAAAATATTTGTTGCCGTTTGATATGAAAAGTAGATTGATTTTCCTGGTGTATTCCTATTAATTTTTTCTTTTTTATTCTTTTTAATTGAATTTTAAATTTTTTTCTCTTTCTATTTTCTTGTTCTTGTTCTTTTTCTTTTCTTTCCTTTTCTTTTTCCTCCTTCCTCCATCTCGACCGGCTGGCCATGGCCACTGGAGAGCTCGAGGCTCACCCAACAAAACCATAGGCAAGCTTGGAGCTCGTCGAACTCGAGCAAGTCCAAGCTAGCCTAGATTTGGTGAGCTCGAGGCTTGCCAAGTCATGTCTAAGGCTAGTCACCGGGCTGTCGGTCGTCGTCAAGGCTTGGTGACCGGCCACACACATGGCCTAGCAAGTCCCGAGCTTGAGGCTCACGGGGCTCGGCCTGAGCCTCGTTTGTGGTTGATCATCGAGGCTCGGCAACATGCAAAGAAAGAAAAATAACAAAAAATATAAAAATAAAAAATAAAACTTATTTAGGTAGAGAGAAGAGAGAGATTGATCTCCACAGAAAATTATTTCTCTTTTTGAAATCATTTTACCTAGTTTAGAAGGTTTTTTTTTATGACAAAAAATGTTTTTCTCGACTCATTTATTTTTCATGAATTGAACACCGGAAAATTAGGAAAATATTTTCCTTGAAATTATTTTTCATGAAACGGATCAAGCTTAAAGTAAATATTAGGGAAAATTTTAAAAAGAATCGTGAAAAAGGTCACTTCTTTTCTTTTCTTTCTTTTGGTCGGAAAAAAAAAAAAGGCCACTTCGTTATATTTCAATTTGCTGTCTGTGCCCCTTCACCACTTGATAAGCACATTCCTACTATCACCACAAACACAGACAAATGTACATAACTGCTCGAAATGGAAACAGTTCTCCTTTTGTCATGATGAAATTTTATTAAGTAGCGGAAAGATGGAAGGAGATGTACCCATCTTGTGGAGAACGTATTGGCTAAATTGACCATTTAGATTTGTTTTCCAAGAATCCCTTCGTGTAGTTTTCTTTTGGTCTACCTAATATCGAAGTTGTGAGTTGCACTAATGTGGCCTATTAGCTCAGTGGTTAGAGCGTCGTGCTAATAACGCGAAGGTCACAGGTTCGAGACCTGCATGGGCCATTATTCTCTTTATTCTTATCAAAAAAAAAAAAAAGGTTATGAGTTGTACTATCTTTATTTAGAAAAATTATCAAGAAAGAGTTCAACTATCGGATCAATTCTTCGATACGAGGTTTTTTTAAAACTCGTATCGAAGAATTGATCCGATAGTTGAACTCTTTCTTGATAATTTTTCTAAATAAAGATAGTACAACTCCTAACCTTTTTTTTTTTTTGATAAGAATAAAGAGAATAATGGCCCATGCAGGTCTCGAACCTGTGACCTTCGCGTTATTAGCACGACGCTCTAACCAAATGAGCTAATAGGCCACATTAGTGCAACTCACAACTTCGATATTAGGTAGACCAAAAGAAAACTACACGAAAGGGGATTCTTGGAAAACAAATCTAAATGGTCAATTTAGCCAAATACGTTCTCCACAAGATGGGTACATCTCCTTCCATCTTTCCGCTACTTAATAAAATTTCATCATGAACAAAAGGAAGAACATGTTTCCATTTCGAGCAGTTATGTACATTTGTCTGTGTTTGTGGTGATAGTAGGAATGTGCTTATCAAGTGGTGAAGGGGCACAGACAGCAAATTGAAATATAACGAAGTGGCCTTTTTTTTTTTTCCGACCAAAGAAAGAAAAGAAAAAGAAGTGACCTTTTCACGATTCTTTTAAAATTTTCCCTAATATTACTTTAAAGCTGATCCGTTTCATGAAAAATAATTTCAAGGAAAATATTTTCCTAATTTTCCGGTGTTCAATCATGAAAAATAAATGAGTCGAGAAAAAACATTTTTGTCAATAAAAAAAAACCTTCTAAACTAGTAAAATGATTTCAAAAAGAGAAAATAATTTCTGTGGAGATCAATCTCTCTCTATCTCTTACCTAAATAAGTTTTATTTTTATTTTTATATTTTTTGTTATTTTTTCTTTCTTTGCATGTTGCCGAGCCTCGATGATCAACCACAAACGAGGCTCAGGCCGAGGCCCCGTGAGCCTCAAGCTCGGGACTTGCTAGGCCATGTGTGTGGCCGGTCACCAAGCCTTGACGGCCGACCGACAGCCCGGTGACTAGCCTTAGACATGACTGGCAAGCCTCGAGCTCACCAAATCTAGGCTAGCTTGGACTTGCTCGAGTTCGACGAGCTCCAAGCTTGCCTATGGTTTTTGTTGGGTGAGCCTCGAGCTCTCCAGTGGCCATGGCCAGCCGGTCGAGATGGAGGAAGGAGGAAAAGAAAAGGAAAGAAAAGAAAAAGAACAAGAACAAGAAAATAGAAAGAGAAAAAAATTTAAAATTCAATTAAAAAGAATAAAAAAGAAAAAATTAATAGGAATACACCAAGGAAAATCAAATCTACTTTTCATATCAAACGGCAACAAATATTTTCTTATTCATTTTCGGATTTCATTGAACACTGAAAAATATTATCAATTTTTTTAAAAATAACTTTCTTGAAATTTTTTTTTAGAAATATCACATTTTTCACGAAAATGAACGGAGGCCAAGTCTTCTTGGCCAAATTACATCTTCACCTAGTGGTATCTTTTAGGACCTTGAACCGCTCCTTTTGGCCCAAACAGTCATGCATCAATGCGTCGTGGAGAGACTATGCACGCTACTTTCTTCAGCCGCCCTTATCCTTCTGTGATTTTCCAGCTTTTTAAATTCTTGAAAACGGAAAATAACCGCAGAGGGACAATACTCGGAGCAAAGGAATTTAAATAGCTGTAGTTGAGGAAGACGTAGAGTCAAAGTCAAATACAGTGAATTCATAGGATTTGTTCAGTACTTCTGCATACAATTTTTACATGCAATTATGTTAATTTTGTAGCGTTATATGACCGTCACCAGGGTCGGTCCTTATCACCATCCACAATTTCATTTCAAGAAGAAATTAAGGGCTTGCATGACAACAATTCTAATTTTCTGATTCTATTGTCTGGAAGAAAAAAGGCATGAGAATCATGTTGGTAACGAAAATGATTTTGATTTTGATTCTATTTTCGGAAATTGTTTTGGGCAAAAATAAGAACAAAAGAAAGTTATTCAGGAAAAAAAAATCACTTTTGATAATCACAAAACATAATAGAGTCCTGCATCTCTTACTTTTCCCTTTCAGTTCTCTCATCACTTTTCGCTCGAACTAAAACAGAATGAGATCTCATTTTCAAAGAAAAATACATAAGATAATAAAAAAAAAATAAAAAAGTAGGAAAAAATTCTAAAAAATAAGAAAAAATTCAGAAAATCCCTAAAATAGAAGAAACTTAAATTAGGCTAGTTTGATCTCATTTTCATAAATGTGGTCCTATATTTCTAGATTTCATAGATTTTGTTCTTTTTTAGAAAAATCATAAACAACTTTGAAATTAAACCCAAACCACACTTATTTAAGCCCTTAGGGATTCATTAGGCTTTTATGATGCGGATTTATCAACGCCATGATTCCTCTGCGTATTTGATTTCATTGTTTGAGATTTTCCTAGGTTTATGTATTTTAGACTTAGTCTAGTTTTAGAAAATTTGGAAAAAGAAAAAACCATCTGCGTGAATACTTAGCATTGGCTGCCTTATAGGTTTAAAAATGAATTGAAAATTTGCATGAAACACAATTAGAAAACACTCAACTTCGATGCGAGAGGGCATCAGTGGAAACACTTATGTAACCAAGTCCCTGGACCCTAGATTTTTTGGTTACGTAGAATCGAATAGTTTCTCCTGACCACTCGATAAGATTTTGGTCTATCTTCCTCAAATACTTGGCAATTTCATTTGCATGTACACATACACATGCCACCAATCACACTAAGATCGAATCCTATATTCTTGCGCTGCAATTTGTTATAGGCCTAAGAGGGCCTAAGCTAATTCGAAATCACACACTAACCTAACATGGTATCTCCTTTTTTAAAATAAAATGACTTGTTATGATATGGCAATTAGACGGAATAGCACTAAAAAATGTTATATGCAGTATGCAATATATTATATAGAGAATCAATATGAATTAATATTCAAATAATTCAAAATATAGGATGAAATTTCACAAAGTAACTACATATTATTTGATTTAAATGGAAAAAAAAATTGGGAAGATAAATTATTATCGAGAACAAAAATTTTGTGTAGTTATCAAACACGTTCTGATTTTCCTAAACTCATCTAGGGAATAGAATTAGAAAAAATCAATCTCTTCAATAAAAATCACATTTTCGGATCAGAATCGTTACCATGTAAGCCCTAAGTATTTTTGTAATTATGGAGGATCTATCTACATAAGAGCCAAGAATAGAGAGGTTTCCCCCCTTATTAGCCCGACTCTTTAGTCTTAAGAATGCTGATTTTAAGAATAAGTGATTGCCCTTCTCAAAACTTTGCTGCTCAACTTAAGAGGGGACAGCTAATGCATTTCACTTATTGAATAGGATTTTATGGTTGGTCCGCGACCACTGGATTCCGAATGCATCTTTGGGGTGATCTCATAGTTCCTTAGGTTGGAGATGATGGGGTCGGTCCATGGATTTTCTTTTTCTTTGTCACATTTCACTCAAATGGTTGAGGGGAGATAGTGCATTAAACTATACACACATACGTATAATGCTGACCAATCTATCTTTGATCGAATTAAGAAGGTGAACTTAGTGCAATAGAAGAAAGTAAGCTTCGGATACGGAATGACGCTGCCCTTACATCCTCAAATAAAGCTTGCAATATAACTCCTCCTAAGCGGTGGATGGTATATTTCATGCTGCAAGATAGTACCTCCTACACCCTCACATGCGAGTACATTCCACATGTAAGAGGAAAAGAGCAGAGTCGAAGCAGCAAATAATTTTTTTGAGATGTGAGGCTATTCCTAATAAGTTATCTTTGCACTTGCATATTTAGTTGGTATAGTTCACTTTCGGCTACAAAAAAGGTCATTCAGAGAGCCAGTGTCGTGTAATTTTGATGATCAGCCATTGATCAAATGGAATAATTATTCCTAACTTCAATATAACCATGGTGTCTCCGTTCCCTAGAGAAAGGTAGGGCTGGGGACCACTAGTGCACGATGGCATCACTCTTTCTTATTTCCACGTGACGTTTAAGTTTTCTTTAATTAGGATCATACATATGAGGATTATGGACAATCAAGAACATGCTGCCCCGTGTAATTTTCCTTTTTTATGTTTTCCTCCACTATAATTAGACGAGACTTTCTCCGACCAAGAATTTTTCGTGGTGTTTTCCTCCACTCTGATTAGAGAAAACTTTCTCGACCAGGTCATTTGATTGTTACTTTATGTTAGATTAACATCTCGAGTTTGAACCGTTCACGCTTATAATTGATTTGTTAATGCATATATCACGTGGGGTCCCAATCAATGTTCACAACAGAGAGTGGTTTCTTCGGCGTCAATCGTACCCACATAACAGAAGGGAAAAAAGGTCTTTATCGGTGGAAATAAATAAAAGTGAAAATAAGGGCTTTTACTTTTGTGGGCGTGACCTGTTAGTAGCCGGATAAAAAGGAAAAAGAAGTTAGACAGCTTGGCGGTAGAGGTGACCACGGGCCGGTTCCGGGCCGAAACCAGCCCGGGTCAAACCCAGAATTGGCCATGTGGCATGAACCAGTTTCGATTTTTTTTTGGAATTGGCCCGAAACTGGCCGAACCGGCGGTTCCAAACCACCAAATGGCCATTTGGTCAACTCAAACGGCTATGACCAAATGGCTATATAATCGTTTGGGAACAAACGGTTATATTTAATTATTAATAATTCTAACTATTATAAATACCCATCTTCACCTTTCATTTTTCCTCATAATTTCTCTCAAATTTTTCATTTCTCTCATTTATCAAATTCTATCAATTTTATCAGTTTTCTTCCGCTCAATTCTCTCAAAAAATGGTAAGTGGAAGAGGAAAGAGTCCAATGGTTCCGAAAGAATCCAATTATTCTCATGATCCTCATGAGTATGCACATTGGGAAGACGATGACGATGGCGATATCAATGTTATTCCCAATGTCGAGCACGTCCGACGCAAGAAAGTCTGCATTCTACTACCAATGCCGAAAAAACGTCAACAACAAAGGAGATGAGTCGAGGGGGTATATTCATCATATGGCAACATTTCACCAAGCAACATATAGAAGGAAACGAGTACAATCTCACATGTAAGTATTGCAAAAAAATATACAGCATTATAAGTGGAAGCGGCTATGGAGCATATCAACGACATCTGGTATCAAAACATCCAACGCAATTTGGGATCGACACCGGGCAACAACAAATACCCAAGTTTATTGATTCTAACACTTCTCCTCTATTTCGTTACGATAGAAATAATTATGAGTAAGAATTAGCTAAATTTGCTGTCGTTGAACATTTATTGTTTAATTTTGGTGAAAATTTTGGTTTTAATACTTTTATACAAAATGTATGTACTTCACAAGCAAAACCTGTTTCGAGAAATACACAAAATGCATGTACTTCACAAGCAAAACATGTTTCAAGAAATATGCTTAAACGCAAATTTTGAACTTTATAAAAAAGGAAAAAAAGATTTAAGAAATTTTTTTTTGCAATTTTCAATGGATGTATGCATATAGATAGCGACATTTGGATGATCCTTGGCAAACTCATTATTATATGGGTATTACATGTCATTGGATAGACGATGATTGAAATATTCAAAAAAAGAATTATTGCATTTCGAGTTTTTGATGAAATGCATACGGCACATAATATTTATAGAATAATTAAGCAAGTTTAGAATAATTTTTATGGTTAATAAAATTTTTTCAATTGGTTTTGATAATACCTCGGCAAATACCGCTTCCATTCGCGAGTTAGAAATAATTTGTAAACCGATTTTGGTGGAAATTTTTTTCACATTAGATGTGTTTTTCATGCTTTAATTTATGCGTACAGATGATTTACGAACTCTTGAAATTTTTCTACATCCAATAAAAACAACAATTCAATATTTATGGAAACACCCATAAGTTTTGAGAGACCAGGATAGATTTTATAAACAAAATGAAAGCAAATCAAAAAAATTTTCAAGAGATGTTCCAAATTGATGGAATTCTACATACGAGTTACTTAATCAATCTTTTTCATATAAAGATTTACTATGTACGTTTTTTACGAATCATGTTTCTCAAAATAATTTATACCCACAAGAGTGAGATATTTGCAAAAAAAAAAAATTAGATTTTTAAAAGTTTTTAATAATGCAACTTATACTTTATCCGATGTTTATTATCCTACTACGTATTTTATTTAACAGAGTGTGTAAATATTGCTGGTATTTTGAAGAAAATGAAAACGATAATTAATTATGTTCGACTATTAAGCAATGCGAACGAAATAGATGCAATATTCACCAAAATTTTAATTATTTATTTGGTTACTTGTG
>JAGVVM010004763.1:0-27331 GCA_019149425.1 Psidium friedrichsthalianum | reverse complement strand
CCCCTCTACACGGATAGAACGGCATCACTATTATCGTTGCACACAGCGTTACACTCATTTTAACAACAAAAATCCTTCCGCAACGACCACATTCAGAGGAATTAACACACCCCCCTCAATAAAGATGCAAAAAAGAATCAGATTGAATCAGGAGGTAATTCTTTTTTTTGTGGCAAACAGAAGGAAAGCAACCATTTCCTTATTTACTTTATATGATTTGGAAAACAATCCAAATTATCACTAAAAAACGGTCCACTCGCAGCCCACAGTCACGACAACATTCCGAAGTTGTGCATTTGGAGTCCTCGGTTACAATTGCACAGTGCAAATAAATACCTTCATCGGCCAAAGCCAAACAAAAGCCAAAACCAACACAAAACACAACCGATACTCCGCATTGAAAGCGGAGCACAGATCTGTGAATAGACATCCATCCTAAAAAAGAAAAAAAAAAGAAAAAAACGTTTCACATCGCTGGTGTGGTCTTCAACTAACGCGCATCTGCAGTCACGCCAGCCGGAGGCAGCGCGCGCGCGCGCGCAAACCAGATCCAACCTCTCCTATGTAGTACAAGCACACCTCTCACTCCATTCTACCAACAAGTGGCAGACTGCCCCCTCTGACGGCCCCAAACCCTAGTATTGCAACGCAGAGTCAACTATTCTAAACTTTACTTTATCCTTCTCTCTATAATTAATCCCATGCCTGAGACTCATCCCCCTCCAACACCAACCCTCTCATTCTACTTCTAACACAAGCTTTTTTGCAACATCAAAATCCCAACAGTAACTGTGTTCCTACAGCCCAGGGCTACTGCAATCTCCAGAGAAGGTAACAATAGAACTCTTATACATCATCACACGGTCACACAAGGTGGGGTTACCCATGTAAGTGAGAGATGATTGATTTTCGCTTATGTGTGTGATTTATTTCCCAAAGAAACTATAGGTGATAAGCTTGCAATTCCAGGTGCTATTTTTGATACAGCATGGAAACTACTTTGTATACTGGGGACAAAAGGTAGAATGCTCTAAACCTTTTCTTTCCGTTTTCTGTGGAAATTTATATAATGACTCTCTAACCATTCTCTCTCTCTCTCTCTCTCTCTCGCAATGGCGTGCGATGGGAAACATTTTATTTGGACATTTTGAGATTTTTTTTGTTATCTATTAATCAGATCAAAGTTGGAACATTAACCTTGTGATGATGAGTGCGATTGCATTCCATGGTTGCCTCTTGAGATATGCAAATGCTTGTACTCTGCTACTATTATGATTATCATGGAAAGATTCCTTTTTCAGTCTTAGACTTGCTTGAATGTTTTCTTTGGTCGTTTACACTAACCCGGCGCTACCATCAGGAAGAAACTAAGTTAGTCTTCTCTGGCAACACAAATGCAAAACCGTACTCTATCCACTATTAGGCTACCCTACCTAATATGAGACCAGATATAAAAATACACGCAAAGGACAAAAAAAACGAACATTACCAATTTGGCAAAGCTTTTCTCCTTACACCTGTTGCACAAGGGAATTGGCTTCTCGGTTTGAACTGAAGCGACGCGCGGTGGGAATTGTGGGGGCAAGAGGCACAAGAGAGGAAAGTGGGGAGGGGGCGGTGGAGGTTTTGGAAGCTGAGTGGGGCGGTAAAAGTGACCAAGATGTAACGAGCAACAGGTCCTACAATACTAGATCTATGGATGCGTTAATTGGTTGTAGTGGGATAAGATAGAGCACCATATCCAATTCTTATATCTAGTCACTCCCCGCATAGAATGCTAATCACTTCTCGTAAATCAATTCTGCCTTTATCCTATGATTAACAGTCTTAAGTTCTCAATTTGTGCGAAAACCGCTGTGTGTTTCGGGATGGACTTATCACCTGAAGTACTTTCCAACCCGCCCATGATGGTTCTCATTGCCATCAAGCTAATTTATTTAATTGAAGACTTTGTCTTTTCACCTGCAAAGAAAAGTCTCTCAATTGGGTACCTATTAAACGACTTTTCATATTCATTTTAGTTCTTAGGCGGGGCGTCAAGTTGAAATGGGCTCCCACAAGACCTAATTTAGGTTAGAAATGATAAGGACACTATCTCGCACAAAAGAAATCTGGTTAGGCTGGTTTCCTCTTTTCTGTTTTTTGGTCAGACTAGTTAGGCTAGTTTACGTGTCCTTTCTTTTTTTTTTTTTGGGCGAAATAATTTTTAGTAGGATTTATAGGCTGGTAATGAATGTTTTGGTTTATGAGTCAGATCCCAATGCTTCGAACCCAATCGTTGCCCGTCAGATACAATAAAATGAGTTATGGGCCACACCATAATTTTTTTGTGCTTTGCAGGTTTTAATATAAACCCTATTTTGCAACATGATATAATTAAAACTTGGAAGATTTACCGAAGGTTAGAGGCTTAATCTTGACTAATTTCTTCTTTAGGAACTTCGTGATGTTATGACATGACCATCAATTTGCAAAGATGTATGAGGCCAGAGATACCGGAAAAGAACAAAATAACAAAACGAAATGAAAGAGACGCTGAAAAGTGGAACTTCTCAGGCAATTGGATTGGGTTAGCGCTCTTCTACGAGCAGAACACGGTCGGATCGGCACAAAATCAACGCACGTTTAACCCTAATTCTGAAGAAGATCAAGCAAATGGTTGTCCACATCTGGGGCTAATAGACGGTGAAACACACATAACAGTTAACGAAAGAAGGAACAACTAAATTCAGAATCAAAGCAGAGGAAAGAGAAGAACTTGAGAATGGAAGAAGCTTTGAGTCCGAGAGAAGAGAAGAATGCAGAAGTCGATTGAAGCTGTCGAGACTTGACTTTGAAAGTAGAGACTACGATCCAGCGAAATCTGTTCATCGGAGGGATTGCTCAAATCAAACCCCCTTGTACGTTACTCCATACTCTTTTTTCCCGCCATATGGACTTAGGTGCAATATCCTTCATTCTACACAATTTTTTTTTTTTTTGGTTTTTGAAAGAAAGAAGTCTTACGATCCACGCCAAGAGTGAAAAAATCCATGTTGGTATGTAGTTGGGATTGCTAGTGAGCGACCAAAATCAGTTGATATCTTAGTGTAACAACGTTGGCACGTCAATCAAATTAAGGTTGAAGAGATATTGGTACTTTTCGATAAATTAATATAGTCAGTAAACTTAAATGCATGAATAAGTTTACTACTTTTCCAAATTTAGCAAGATAAGAAATTGGTATGCGACTAAATTTAGTTCGTATCTTAATGTGACGAATGTTGGTACATCAATCCACTGAGGTTGGCAACTACTTATCAAAATTAATAACTTCCTCAGCGTTGGTAAGCCATGAAAATATGTAGTGTTAGATTATTGACATAATTTGTAAATTTTTAAATATAAATAACTATTGTACTTGTCTAACCCCGTTGACAAGTGACTAACACGTGACAGAACACGAGCAAAATTACGAATGGTTTTTATGGTTATCAGAGTTGTTTGACATCTACCAACGTTGTTTGCCAATTCCCAACACGGAATAGTTTTTGGGCACGGAGCGATAACTTCCAGCTGAGGGTTTTATTGCTTCGACTTTTGTTACTTGTGAATCCAATTGGTCCTTCCCCAAGTGAGGTGTTCGCGTGAAAAATCATCTTATGCAGCTGTTCAGGACTTGGAAAATGTCCCGCATGGGATTTGCAACTGAAGATGGGGAGAATTTACATGGCCTTGTTATTAAACCATAGGACAGCAATCCCCATGAGCTAAACTCAAATTGAGTCTAATTTCTTACTAAAATGATCAATCTATCTAAACCTAAGATATATCAAAAAGCGTTTAGAACTTTAAAACTAGATGTCCACTAGCTAAATGAAATAAATTCATTAGAACTCTAAGGGCATGCATGGCAACGATTCTGATCCGAAAAAGTGATTCTGATTGGAATTGATTTTTTTGATTTGGTTATTTCGATGAATTTTAGATAATCAGAACGTGTTTGTTAACTGCACAAAATTTTTCTTCTCAGGAATAATTTCTCTTCCCAATTTGTGTCATTTAAGTCAAATAATACCATAGTTACTTTACGAAATTTCATTCTACATTTCAAATTAATTGAATATTAATTCATATTGATTCTCTTATATAACATATCGCACGCTGCACATGACATTTTTTCGTGCTATTCCATGTAATTGCCGTATCATAACAAGTCATTTTAAGCTTTAAAAAGTAGAGATCATGTTGGGTTAGCTTGCAATGTCAGATTAGCTCGGGCCCTCCCAGGCCTCTACCAAATTACAACGAGGGAATATCGAATTCGATATTAGTGTGATCGATGGCATGTGTTTGTGTACATGCAAATAGAGTCGTCACCAGTCTTTGAGGAAGATAGACCGGAACCATTATTGAGCGCTCGAGAGAAACCGTTTCTAAAAAATTACCCATACATGAGGGAGCAGAATTGGACAGATAATTTAACAGCTTGAGGAGCTGTGCAGATAATTGCTTGACTGAACTCCAGCTCAGACACACAAGCCTTCCGACACAAACAAGATAAAGCTGGAGGCATAGATGATCAAATGCCTAGACCCTCGTAGCCAAATATGCTCGGAGCATCAGAGAGGATTAGAAAGCAGTGTTTTTGCCTAGTGTGGTAGATTTTTTGTTGATGTGTGGGTGTTGTACAATTCTGTAATGTCTTGCCAATCTTTAGTTTTGTAGATGATATCTTTAGTGGTCATGCAACCATCCAGTCAATTAGAGGTTGGCTTTTGACATCCTTTATAGCTTCTGCTCAAATCTTGATGGCTGAAATTTGTTGGTGCGAATGCTAATAATGTCCTCATTGGCATACTTTTGGCTTCATCGGATACTCTTGACTGCTTAACTAACCAATCGGGTGGGCTCCATCCTATTGAAAAGAAACAAAATAATATACTAACCCCGTCATAGAAGTTATCGTAGGAGTTGTTCTCGTATTTGGTGTGTTTTTAATTGGCATTGTACATGTATGGAAGCATCATAAAAAAAAAAACCAAGTAGCAATTTCCTGATTTAGCCCAAATTTTGTGTTTTCATTTGGCCCAGCCCATGAAGTTTTTGGGCCCTTCAGCGGTAAACATGTGATGAGAGCGAATTGCTTTGACAACCCTCGCACTAGATTTCAAAGCCTAAGTCCTTGCAGCATAAGAAGCTCATAAGCCAGACTCAGTCAATTATTAGAGCATTCGAGACACTTTTAACTATCAACACAACTAATCTGGAAAATTTGATCAAGTGTCACTAAAATGACATTCCTTCTTTCAACATCTAAGTACTTATTGCGCAGTACATATTTTCTTTTTATGCTGAACATTTAACCACATGTGCAACTAAGTTCCACCTTGAGTTTTGTCTGTTTTTAAGCCACTCAACTATCAAGCGTAATAAAAGCTTAGAAGGAATGATGGTCTTGGTGAAACTATGGCTCCGGCCATATTTATTGGTGTCAGCCTCGAGCTGGAAGAGTACATTGTATTGTAAGCTTCTCTCACATATCCAGTGCATAAAAAATACTGGAATACATTCCTTAACATTTCAAACCAAGTTTCCTGAAAAATGATCAAAAGAAACAACAGTTCAAACCTTTAGTAAAGTGGCTCCACGTGAATATAATCTGTAATTCTCTGAGAAACTGGCATGAAATACCACAGAACTTTCCTGCCGGTTGGTGTATACTTAGCAAGCACCCCCATACAGAATCGCCGGACCGTAGTAATGAGTTTTTGTTCCAAGAGAGAGAGTGAAGAAAACAGCACCCTGCTGCAACGGCATGAGGATAGAATCCTCGAGGGCCATAAGAAATCCCTTTTCAAGTCCAATCTCCATGACCATTGGCAGGCCAGTTAAGAGCCCTAATTGAATGAAAATTGTGACGCGAGAGCTGTTTAAATTGATTGCATGTTCTGAACGCTAGCCTCAAGAACAAGCGCTATCTCTAACCCACCAAGTACTAGGTAGAGCTGGCCATACAGGAAGACATAGATTCCAATGACAGATCTGTGCAACAGATCAAAGACAAAGCAGAAATTAGATTTTATGGTGCTTCCAAACAAAAAATATACATCAAAGGTGAGCAGAGAGTGCTGGATTTTCTCTTGCAACAGCATCGCAACCTTCAAGAATATCTGCACAGAAACAAGCAAAGGGAAAGAGTATAGCAATGAGATCAACGAGTGACTCTGGGGATGTCACCATCCAGAAACATTGCTCTTAACTTGAACTTCAAGTTTGATATTATGAACCCTCCTCTCATGCCATGTCGAGGAAAGCTTGAAGTTTTTAGGCTTCCCTACAGTACATCATTAAACGGACTGCACACAACCTCTGTAGTTCAAATTAACACTTGTAACTGCGTCCTTGTATGAACTTTCATAGACTAAAACTGCATTAAATGAGGCAAACTTTACCTACTCTGCTCAGCATTTGCCCTCTGAAAGAAGCCCAATTTCTCAGGTCTTCCTCCCTATTTTCAATCCTTCCACATCTCCGCAACCCATCCGTTCCAAGAAATTTCTCCACTCATCTATGAAATAGAAAGGAACATGTAAGCAAAAACCCACACTCAAGTGAATCAGACGGCAATCACCCAAAAGTGTCCTATATGGTAAAAACCTGGATAAATTCTTTGCAAATAATAGATGATGGAACCTTCTTCTTGGCTGGAATGGAGCTCCTTCATAAAAAATTAATGTCTTCCATGTAATGTGGAGTTAAAACACCGTCAAAGAAGAGGCGTCGACTCAGAGAAGAGCCACAAGCAATTCTCTTTTAGCTGAAGTGAAGATATCAATTACACTACAGCTGAACAGAAATGAGTTACTTTCTTATTATATTGAAAACTCTAAAAATTAAAAAGGTTATACACTTCAAGAATGTGATTACACTATCTTATTCTCGATATACACGGTACTCGAAATGTGTCTTTTTCGTATCCTTGTTGTGTAAACCGCCAGAGAGCTTCCAAAGAAGTTGTTCTTCATTGTTCATTTGGATTTATATACGTTAACGTCTCTTGAGAAACTAGTCTGATACTAGATGTAGTTATATCATTTTCTCTCAATAGGACAAGGAGGTTAGGGCAAATAAGAGTTTCACCTAGATATAAGTCATGTCGCTCACTGCATAAACAGAGTTTACCTAAACGATAGCATGTGGCGTACTGTCGGAGCACTACGTGTATCCATAAAAAGAGAAGTAGCAGAGAATTATTTACGTCTTCAAGCTTCTAGATTGGAGAGTACATCAACTGCTGCATCTTTGATAGTTAGCAGAAGATAGAAACGATTGATCTGCCATACAAAGTCAAAATGGGCACATTTAATTACATGTACTTAACCACAAATATGTGCTACATTAATGCAAACTTATGAACAGCTGAGAACAAATACTAAACTTGATCTTAGCCAAAAAGCTGAGAAAGGTATATAACACTACTGCATGAAATCACATGATTTTTTTTTTTTTTTGGGGGGGGGGGGGGAGATGGTAAATGGCAGTGAAAGAAAGTAGATAAGATGTACCCGTTCATTCAAGGGGCCCCTGTCTGGCAATGGGAAATGAACAGAATCCTCGCCAGCTGTCCCAAATAACTCTGGCTCAATTCTTCCAGAGAAGTAAGGATAATCATCATCTTTCTGCTGAGAAACGTTGAGTATATTCAATATTCTGGAAGCAGGTAATCTCAGTGAAGGAAAGCAGTTGAACTAGTTGAAATATCAGCAGAGTGAATCCAACCAACCTGTCACCATGCATCATCATTCGTGGGTTACAAGCTCAAAGATGTCCTGAAGTACTTTCACAACCCGCCCACGATGGTTCTCATTGCCATCAAGCTAATGTATGCAATCCATTACAGAAGGAATGCTTCAGACAGTAATCAGTACAAGTCATTCCAGAGTGTAAAGAATCAACCTCAGAAATGTGACAATTACCAAAAGTTCAAGCAAGTCAACAAATTTATCTCGCAGAGCTGGAAGGCAACTCAAGTTGAAGTCCTTCAGAAGGGTTGATCCTCTGATGCTTGCATCAATTTCTTTGGAAACACTGTCTAAAGTCCAGAATTAAGCAGATTCACAACCACAATCAATGTACAAGGACAGAGAGTAAAAACCCCTTTATCATTAGCTGAGCCTTTCATAAATAAAGGCCACCAATAGAAATATCTTTATGAAAACCGATAACATTAATCAGAAGAAACAGACATCTATTTATCAGTCAACGTTATTTCATGTCTAATTAACCCATGTATTCCTTAGTTTTGCATTATTAACATTGCAAACGGATTGGGACTGTTTTTTTGAACTACATGTGAGAAACTTAACAGACTACGTCTTTACCAAAAAAAAAAAATTAACAGACTACGATAGTCTACCACATTCCATACTAATTTGGAGGAAAAAGAACGGCCAAAAAAATTGAAGAGCTACGAAGTCTTAGGATAAGATATGCATACACTAACTCCTAATAAACAAACTCACATCAATCGTACTCAACGTAAAAAGTCAATGACATTATCTTTCTACCTTTTCTCTGTATTTCTAACAGCAAGAAGTTCGACGATGTACTTCATGGACTCAAGGTGCTCTTGCACTGCATAGTACATGTTCTTATCCTTCCTTATTTTCCTATAAAGATTTTCATCCTTCCCCACAAAATCTTTAGCAACGCTCAATCCTGTTGAAAGCTTTCGAAAATGGGGTCACTTGTCAGTAGTGAACTGAGGCAGATAAGAAAACTCGGAGAAAGAAGTAACACAGTACGTGACGGTACATTATTGGCTAGAAGAAAAACTGGCCAACAAACTTTTCCCAAAGTTTTCTCTTGGGGCATGGCCATCACCATCAAATCTACTTCCCTATTCCAAGAAGTGTGTTTATGTGATTATTTCTTAAGAGGAGACCTTGAAAAGTACTCAGCAAAGAATAAAGACAACCCATCACTTATCAAGTGCTCTAGTCAAAGTTTGCGGATAATTTCATTCCATACCACAGCAAATTTGGCAATATAACTTTTTTCATTTCCAGAAACCTTGAGAAAATTTCCAGATTGGGGGTCATGATACTGATAATAATAATGATGATGATAAAATATCTTTAAGTGGACAAAAAGAAGTATAGAAGTGTCGAGGGCTTCTACCTTTCCAATTTGCTTATTGAAGTACCCTTTTCTTTTGCCGCTTTTGCTTCTTTTTCGATTGTGGTATTATGCGAGCATTGAATGCAAAAGGCAAGGAACGGGATCTACTCCTTAGCATTCCCAGAGTCCGGATCTACATGGAAAAAAAAAAAGGGGAATCGAGACCTCTGACAGATATGTTTCGAAGGAAAGCTATAAATCTCACCTCACCAAGATGATGCAGAATGCCATAGCCACAACTAAAAATTGTACAGAAAACAGAGTACCGTATCTGGGCATCCATGAAATGCCCCTAAATATAGAAATTAATAAGAGGGAGATGAATACATTATTTAATGTAAAGTGACAATCCAAAAACAAAAGCATCTATAAGTTCGACATATCTCCAGTTTAACAACCTTACTTTCCAATGTCGCTGTAAGCAGGAAGAATAGTGCTTTAGATATCAAATGACAATAATGTAATGACATTCCAAACTCAAAGACTAGCCTAAAAAAGTTAAGAGCTAGAAATTTGGTCATAAAAAAAGACTCTGCCCATTTGTTGGTGGATACTCACAACTATTACTGCCATTGTGCTTAAAATAATGGCTTCAAGTTTTTTAAGCCAACAAGTAATATTCCTGCCATTGTACTTAAAATAATGCTACTCAAAGTTGACATGCGTAAAGTACTTAGTTATGAGAAGATATTATGAACATCGTATTGGAACCACATTTTGATAGTAGTTCCATCACCACTTTAGTCTTCATTCATTCTATCTTGGAAAATCCTCACCTCAAAGAAGTATCTGACTGAGAACTTGCTGGATAAGATCAGTAACCAGAGGTCCAGAACAATGTATTCCTACATCACAAGCAACCACTAGAAACAATCACAGAAGAACTAATCCTCATGAAAACAAAGCATCACCAGAGGGAAACAGAACATACACCGCGAAAGATGGCTTTCTTGCATGCCACGTCCAATAAATAGCCTAGGCTACAATATAAAGAGAAACCTGACACCTGTGCACAAAATCTACTGAAGTAATTCACTTAAAAAAAGTCGTGAATTATATTTTAAGGGAGATTTCAATGAGTCGTCACATCAAACACAGCTGCTTAGGACAATCAGGATCCACGACACTGTAGTCAAACTGGTGGTTACTGATATTCATAGCAAAGTTGGCTTCATATAGAGTCAAATGATAAAGTTGAATGATCAATGCCATAGCAAAGAGGAAATTAAGCCTAATCTTGAGTCCTGCAAATATCTGAATTAGTGGTCTCAGTGTTTTCACTATACTACATCTATTGTTAAGGTGGATAAACATTTTGATGGTGAACATGAGGATTCTATGAGAAGGGACAAATTTTCAGACAGCAAAATCACCAGTATTCGGAAAATCATGGCAATGAAGTACATGGAGAGGGATTCCAACCAGAACTCAATTACCGATCATTATGATGACCCTTATGAATTTTCGGGTGTTCAGTCACAGTTTGCAAGGTCAACTCATAAGTGGCAAGAGAATGACAAGTTTAAAAGAAATGTTCATGTAATTCTCGTTCACGATCCCTTTACGTGCAGCCAAGAATGAGCTATTTATGGTGCTGAATACAAAATGGCTTTGTTGAGAGGTCTTAGGAATCGAGAAGTACCTCAGCGAAACAAACCATATGTCTGCATCCTGAATTAACTTTTTCGCGCGGGAAATTTCTCGAAGACAAGGTCCATAATCTTTTCATTAACTTACATACTACTGGAATCTACCAAATATCAAGACACTACTAGTTCCATTTTCAACTACAACAAATTGACCGGTTGGATCCATTGATGCCATAAATTATGCGACTGCACCAACACATGACTAGATCCAAATGCAACGACTCCTAAGCATGAATAGAAAATGCAACAAGGACAACCAGTTAACAAGTTAACAACCTACCCGTGTCCACCAAATAGTATTGTGCATATACAGCAGTTTGAGATTTCGATATACTTGCTAACAGCAGGAACAAAGAAACAACGCCATCTGGACAGCATAGACATTATCTATCTTCCAACAGCATCATGTATGGCGAAAAGCACAATTCTTTAAGCCAGCACCCACTTTGCATGGAATAAGAAGTATATTTTCTTCTTGACTTGGCATAACATGTAGGAAGAATTATCGTACACATTGAAGAAAGCGTCAGGTTCAAGCAATGTCTTATTCATTGCGATGAATCCATAGTGTACCGCACTTTCCATGTGAAGGCAATGTCAATGATAGCTGCAGGCAAGATTTCTAATCAGGATTCTAACCCTCATAAGTAGACCATCGCTGCATTTACTTTTAATAGAAACCCATGATAGCATTGTCGATAAAGGTAGATCAATATTAAGAGGCAACCAATCTATCTATCTTTGGAGTAACAAAGTCATGTAAAGTTCTAAAAATGCATGCTTACAATATCTTTTAGCTTTTCCGACGAAAACTCAAAGTGAATTCGCATACTAAAATTGCCTGGCTGTTGAGGGAAACCTTTTCTTGACTAATGTGATGACAAAAAAGGAGTGCGCTTTAACTGATTGACATATTGCCTCTCAGTACTTAGTATCTTGTAATATTTGATCGACAAAGAAATGTCAAACACTACATTTTGACTAAAATAATGCAGCCCGCTTTGAGAAATAAGTGTATGACAAAAATCACTTCATTCTTGAGGGGGTGTTACATATATCTACCTTTTTTAAGGAACGGTAAAAATGCTAAAGCTATGCATGGTGCTTGAGCAGATAGGAAGAATCATTAGGCAATCACAAGTCTTTACTTTTCATTAGAGGGATGTAAGAGGAAGGAGGCGGGAGGTGGTAAGGGTACTTTCCAGAATTAGTTCTACAAGAATCCACATCTTATTCTAGTCACTGATAGCAGCTTATCAGTTATTATCAGGGCAATTGCACTCGAAGGCATTCAGACAGGACTTCAAATATAATCGGTTATAAAGCACACGCTTTTCTCTGGAATGCTATACTTGCCCTCAAAATCAACAAGGCATGTCCATCAGTTGAACCATCACATCCACTTTGCTTGCTCAATTTAATGGAGTTCCTAAAAAAATGCCAAAAATAAAATGCACAGGTCCAAGAATGTCACCATATCATTAGCCACCTGGAATCCAAAGAAACTTTTAAGAAAATCAAATAAATCCACGGAAGCTGCATTATTCTGTGAATCTTCAAGAGAAGGTAGACCACGAATACTACGAAGTGCTGTAACTGCAGCTTTAATGTGTATAATCAGATTGGGTACCTCAATCATTTAGCATTGGCAACCTTAACGTAGCACTGATCCCCTCACATGCTAGCAAAATGGCAACAAAAGAGGGGTCCTTCAGACTAATGAGGTAGGGCAAATCACTCTTTTCAAAAGTTCTGGAGACAAGCCATTGAGAGATATCCACATAGATACACAATGTTTATAAAGGAAGAACTTTTTCATGGCACCATACCTCTGGGAGTTGCATAATTGCTTGCCGAGTACCTCTAGGATCAAGTGGGAGAATATTGAATGGTAGGTAGAAACTCCAATCAGCGGCAGCCTGCAGAACCAGAAGAAGAAAGGAAGAGAAGAAATATTCAGTACGAAAGAGTACATCTCAGATAAACATACAAGTAGGACACAGCCATCTCAATGGCCAATTTGTAATCAACATACATATATCCAATTACAACGAAAGCATGGAGGAAGCGCACGCCTGTAGGCCTGCTGCATCTGTCAATGTCTGGAATATTTCAAACAACACTTGAGCTACTCTTCTTGCAATGGTCATTTTTTTCTGTGATTGTTCAAAAGTTAGATTTTGTACAGGTAAGATTACTTGCTACAAATAACATCTTGTTGTTGCATCAAAACATATAAATGTTGACTAATCTGGCTATATCTTGTTATGCAAGCTGGACACAGGTACTGCTCTCATGAAACAAAGTCCACCACAAATCCTTTCTTATTATTTACATCAACTACTCCAACGTTTTTGATGATATAGTCCTTGTATGCATGATAAACACATCTAAGTTCACGTATATCACTCTTTCCCTACATCTTGTTATGGTTGTCTCTTCATCCTGCAATTCATGAAAGTGGCATTCAACCAGGTTGAGTCAGCATCTATTCACAAAAATGATGACTATCAATCAGGAACCCGACACGATCATAAGAGTAAGAGCTCACTAGCGAGGATGCATAGCCACAGCAACTTCTATGAATATAAGGGGAAAGCAGTCATCGACCCAAAGTTCCATATTAGAAGCCATTTTTAACAAAGATTCGCGGGGGAGGAGTAAAATGCAACAACCACCTCTTAAAAAGCCTGTTTTCGCTGAGTGGGAAAGAATTAAGATGCTCGTACATAATAACGATGTTTAGATACTCAAGCTTCTACCTTCCTTTATAAGAACCGACATTAAGTTTTTGTTTCCTACAACTGAAGAATGATGCACATTTTGAAAGAGCTATACCAGAGTTATCTACGGTTAAATGAAACCAAGATTATGGAGCTGAAATTCATTTTAGTTCTGAAAAATTTCGCAATATAATTAAGTAATGGTATGAAGCTGTTTATAGGTATTTCTCAAAGATTTTGTTGATGGATACCCTAACTCATCCATATGGAAAAAGTTAACCTCCTTTTTACAGAGAGTTAACATGTGCATGCGTTTACCCGTTCGAGTCGCTTTAGAAGAGAAGTTTTGAACTGCCGGGCACCCCCGTACAACAGAATTACGGTCCAATTTGTGCACTACTACAAAAGCAGGAAACCGCCCAGCCAACATGCCAAGGAGATCCAAATGAACAACGCAAAAGATGCTTACATCCCATGGTCGAACTTCCGTAAGCCAACCTCGGAACCAGACAAAACATTCCAATCGCCTGAAAGTCGGGATCAATAAAAAAAACTGAGATTCCAAACTCCAAGATCTTTTGAACTCCCCTTTCCTATGACACGTAATTGTAGCTTTCAATGTCGAATGAAGAAAATTGAAGCTGTAACTTACCATCTAGAGTGTTGTTGAACCAAAAAAAGGGGAAAAAAAAAAAATACAAGCTTCTTTTGGCGCTAATGGAAAAGAGGGTGGCGAACACTGAGGGTGCTGAGAGAGTGCAGATAGCTTTTTGGCCTGCACTTTTTTTGCTTCTGCCAGTTGGTATGGTGCTCATGTTCGGTTTCTGCTTTTTAAGCTGCGATTTGATGAGAGGGACGTGAGATCCGAGGAGGAGCAAGGGAAGAAGAAGAAGTCGCCAAAGCTGGTTCTTTTTTTAAATGGATCATGCTTACGGGCATGCATTGCTCGTCCTTTCATTATTTAATCAATGAAGAACAGACCTTTTCTTATTTTAAGAAATGTTACCCTGTTTTGTCCGGTTTTAAAATGGGCCTTCAGCGGAATTTTTCATGAACGCGAGTGTCTGAGCAGCACTTCATCTCAGGATCGGTAATAAGCAAACCTCCATGATTTGATAAATGCCGACGGACCACAGAATCCCCAGCCAACCGCCGCATGTAAAACCACTTCTTCTCGCTATCATCGTTGCCGCCGCTATCATCTGTTTCGTTTTGAGTTGGAACACAACCTGCTTCTTCCGTCCTGTTCTGGTAATGGAGCAAGTTTTCTCGAGCGGGATCCCGCACCATCCAAGGTTTCCTCCTAAAGAACTTGAGCACCTTGTTCCCAGCTGTGGTCCACACAATTCGGCATTGCCTTGGAAGGAACTTGCTGAAAAGGTGAGAAATTGTTTGATCGCCGGGGTGCATCACACAAACTTTTGCTTTTTTGGTAGTTTATGAAAAATTCATCCGAGGTGCATGCACTTCTCGCCAGCTTCTTTCCGTTTGATAGATCAACCTCTGATGGGAGACGGTTACTAATGTTCAGAAGTGGACACTGAACTCATGCCAAGAAGACAAACCAAAAGTAATCATCTTGTGATTTCTAAACAATAGACTACTTGGCACGCAAGGTGCAGAAAATTTTCCAGATTTTAAGAGGGAAGCGAAACTATTTAGTTACGATCTCTTCCATCGATGCTGACTCAAATATCGAAACACTGCATGTCATTCTGACGCAAAAGCACGTATATGTGCATTTTCAAAGTCTCATCGCTATGCAACCAAAGGAAAAACTATGTCCCAGATGCATAATAAGACGGTTAGGTGACAGCCTAAAAGCTCAAAAGGGAGCAGGCTAATCCTACAAAATGTTAAATCAGGCTACTGAATTGTGTTGAATTGTTGTCTGAAGCATTGCAAGAAGCTGTTCTGCGTGACTCCATCATGCAGGCAAGAGATGCTGCAACTACCTCCTCAGCCTGACAAAGTAAACGATTCACAAGAATCTTGAAATATATGTGGTCATATGCCTTGAAGGAGGAAGGAGAAAATTCTCCAGCACTGACCTGTGCAAGATGAACCAAGACTATTAGATGCTTGCCAGACAACCTAAAGAGTTTTTTTTCTGCCTTCCGTTTGTGCTCTATCTTGGTAGTCTATTCGTTCAAAGTAAAACAAAATCAAAATCCGACCTGTAAGCAGAGTAAACATTGTGTTAAGCGAGTCACGAGCTCAACGCTGTTGACCTGGATCAGATCCAATCCATCACTTGACAGCATTCCTCGGCTATTATATTAAGTAGATATAGACAAGGCAAGACCTCTGCTCCTAACAAGGAAGCCTGTATGGATGAATGACCATAAGGATCAATTTGCCAACCAACTAGGGGTTACACCAAATCTTCCTGATAACCCAGTGACCAAGAGTCATCTGATCATCATGTCGATGTAATGAGGAGTTGCCTCATCATACATATCACGAATTAAAAACCTCAAGGATGTGTTCAAAGATGCAGCTTGACAAAGTCCGTTAATTAATTGGCAAGTAAGTGAAGCTCAAAGGCACGGACCAATGCAATACAATTCAAAGGAAAGTAGTTATGCCTTTGCCTCACACACACAGCGAATTAATCATTCTAAAAGAGTGGGAGTCGGTGATTTACATGAACTCCAGTTGACCTGAATGTACGAGCTGCTTGGCTGTACTTTGGACTTGCTTGCTCTGGTCTCTCCACCAGCGTTGGAAAAAAAAAGCCTGCATAACAGAGGGGATAGCCTTACCTGAACAACAATATACAATTAATTCTTGTTCTTTGTTGTGAAGCTGAAAGAAGGTAAAAAGAAGGAGAAGGTGCAAGTGATAGCCTGTTTCCACGTAGATGAACTTGCGGTTCTTATCAGCAAGCTATGCGGCACTACGGAATTTAGTGCAATTCTGAGCACACGCGCCCTGAATTTATCAAAGATGTGAAGATAACATGATTCATTAGAAAAGAAAGAGATGGAGACTTGGGTTGGGAGTGTGAGGCCACCTGAATGGTATTGTCGGAACCAACGTAGTAGCGATCAACCATCTTCAACCAGCCGACGTAGTCACTAAAAGGACGTTGATCTTACCAGCCGTGATTCGGACGTGGTGTTGTAATCAATTTACTTGGATTGGCGCATGGAAAAGCAAGAGCAAAAGCAAAGCCCAGACAAAGGCCCTCATACTCGTAGAAGTAGCTGCTAATGCTAGGACAGAGCAAGAGCCAGAGAAGAGATGCAGAGAGAGACACTGGCAATGCGTTTAATAATCCAAGCAAAGTCATTGCCATGTACGTCCAACCGAGCGGGACCAGGAAACGCCTCTCGCCCGTCCTAACAATCGAGAAAATTACTCAATGAACCTTTTGATTTTACAAAATAATATCATGATGGACAGAGCGGCCCCAGACACCGTCTCTTTCAGTCCCTAATCCCACGACATTATAAAGGGAAGGTGGCCAGTCTTGAACCATTGGGGGTTTGTCCCAATGGCCACTATTAAATGAGGTCCTGAATATTTAATTTGCCTAATGTGGTTTCTAATTTTTAGAACATATTCAACTTAGTCTCGTGAATTATAAGAAAATAATTGAATGTTTTCTTTCTATTAATTCAAGTTCAAGAACAACATTTAACTTCTTTTTTTATAATATAAAACTAAGTTGAACATGCTTCAAAGTTCAAGGATTGAACAAATTTCAATTCCATCTTGAATTTTAACAATCCAAAAATAATTGTAAAACTTATCGAATCTGTCAACTCCAATTGAATTTTAACAATCCAAAAAGACCATAGAACTTATTGGCTTTTTCAATTCTACCTTGAAATTTAACAATATTTCATTATACCCATCTCTATCCTTGAAGAAAGAACTAAAGAGAGTTGCTTACTACGAAAAGCAAAGCATGCTTATTAGGTGCAACGCTCGCTTTGTTAATTTTTTCAAAAGAAAAGACTTAACCGACCCATGTACTCCTTTAGAATAAGAAGGAAAGGGCACATCAATTGAAATGATAAAATGAATTTTAAGTACCATCTTATATGTCTTGGAAAATTTCAAAAGAAGATCCTAAGTGCTCTCATTTTTCAAATAAGGGCATGAAGTGGACTTTATTTCAAATAAGAGCCTGAAGTGCATCATTGTCTCAAAGAAAGGCTTTGAAATAGCTATGTTTGAAACAAGGGCTAATCGCCAGCCGGCCAAATTTTTCAACCGATCAGGACATTTTCGTCAAAATGTAAAGCTAATCTAGTTTTTTTGTTAAATTAAATTTAAAAAAAACAAAACAAAAAATTCGAAAAAAGAAGAAGGAAAAACACAGCCTGTGGTGGTGGGGCGGCGGCCACGCTGTTAGGGTTGTTGGTGCCTCGACGAATGCCAATGGCCCCACTGACCAAAGGCGGTGGTGGGGCGACAGCCACAAGCAAGAGATCAGTCCTCCTTCTTGGATTTCTTGTTTTTTACTTCTTTTTTTTTTTTCAAAATCTCTTAAAATAGAAAATAGAAAAATAAAAAAATATAGTAAATGACCAAATGCCCCAACTAAAGTAACTCAAGCCCTTTTTAAAATTAATATAGTCACTTTAGGCCTTTTTGACACAACGAAAGCACTTCAAACTCTTATTTGAAACAAAGTCCACTTCATGCTTTATTTAAAAAAAAAAAACACTTGGGCCCTTTTTTGAATTTTCTGATATCTTTTAAGACATTAGAAAAATCCTTTTTATCCAATCCAATATCCAGTGAAGTAGCCAACAATAACTCCATGCATATGATTAGCAAGTAAATGCAGGTCGCGCTGACGGTGTTGTTTGGTTCAATTCATCGAGTTGCTGGGCAATATGCCATTCAACTCTGGCGATTCTCTAGTCCGAACAATTTTTCATTCCTCTCTCAATACGTTAACACGAAAGCGCGGACAGAGAAAATTAAATACACTCATGGAAACCATTCCAAATGGCAGAGCTTGGAAATTTCACAATAAAGTAATGACCTAAGCGCATGAAACTTTAACATGCGCACTGAAGATTACAACCGATAATGCAGGATAGAGAAAATAAAGCGTCTCAGCTATCCTCAAACTCTCTTGAAGAAGGACAAGATGTTTGCCTTGATTGGGATCTTTTAAGACTTGCAGATTTCTTGTTTCCTGCCTTGCTGGGAATGACTGCCGGGGACTTCTTTGTCACATGAGGCCTGGAGATTTCACAAATTAGTTTAAAGCAAATTGTATCGAGAGCTAAAAAAGAGAAACACTAAATATGCCACGAATCAGACTTGGTAGAGGATAGTAGCCTAGCTCCCATATTGAGTACCATAGATTATAGTTTCCTGTGAACAGCCTCACAATCTGTCATTCGATAACAAAATCCCCAAAGCTCTAATGGCCAGATCTAGCATGATGATCAATCTTAAGTGCATTAATCCTTTCTAAGACAGCACCAATCATCGCGGTCAAGCTCAAAGCAGAGATCCACTGATGTAACTCAACGAAAAAGAATGACGGACTTGGGCGTCGCTAATAGCTGATTGTGTGTGTCTCGCAAAGAGGCAGTTTCTATACTTGATGTGACATGAGAAGGCAGAAAAAAATAAGGAGACCTAGGACTCGGTCCAAAAAATGTACTCGCCAAGTGAGGACAGATGTCCAGAATCGGACCGCTCTGATGGCTTTAAGGATGAGGAAAAAGCAGATTAAAAGGAGTTATCACAAGAGAATGAAAAAGACTCGAAGAAGAAGAAACCTGCTCGTGGCGTCAGCATCTCTGTCATCATTAGGTTTGTCAGTTGTAGTACTATCTGCTTTCTTCGATTCTTCCTCATCCTCCCAAACCACTTTGGTTACTGCAAAAAAAAGATGCACACAAGAACATGAAGAGAGAAACCTGAGCACACTTCTTACTGATAGGCAACATAATAAAAGAACTCAAGATGTGCAGGCAATGCCTATTTGGCTTGTAAGTGGCTTTGTGGTGTATTTCGGCCTTTAACATAAAATTAGTGACTATTATATCTCCTTGATATAAACAAATGATAACTTATACCCAAAAAAAAAATGTAATGCCTATCACCAGGGACGGATGTAGAAATTTTCCTAGAAGTGGGGCAAACTATACAATTCGCTATAATTAAGTTTATTGATTTAAATGACACCAAAAGCTTTTCTATGCTCACATTATAGGACAAATGCTACAGTATCAAGTGCAACAACTAGCCATCTAGTAATGTTCGGCGTCCCAAAGATATGTGGGCAAACCCAGAAGTTTGTCGGAAAATTATTGTTTTAAGCAACTACTTCACAAACTTAATCGGGGTCGCCACCAAGAAAAATCCTTACAGCTACTTCTCTACTGATAGTTTTCAAAACATGAGCGGAGGCAATTGCCCCCACTTTCTACTAGTAATCCGTCCCTTCCCATCAAACCCCACCATATTATAATAAAACTAGCAAGCTAAGTAAATTATGAGAAGCATAAATTAGCATCAGCTTACCTTCTCTCCCACGTTCATCAATTCTAGTCTTCAAAACGTTTCGCCTCTTTGGTGAGGTTGGAGCAGGATTTGTCACTTCACTATGTACATCCTTGGAGGAACCACGATTTTGGCTCCTTAAAGAGCAAATCGCAATGTCCATGGCCTCTGATGATGGCAGAAACATCTTGCTTTGGTGGCTGGTGGTGTTCTTTCTCACTCACTTTAACTTCATCAACGTCCATTTTATCTTCCTCGCACTTCTTCTCAAGAAGCAACTCCTTGGCACTCTCTTTTGAAGCTAGGATAGACTGGCCTTTGGAAAATCAGGTGATGCCAAATTGACTCCATCTTCATTGTCGTCTTCTTCATCTGAGAAATCAAATACAACTCTTCTTTTTCTACTGCCTTCAGTCTTGGTGCTTCTCTTAAGATTGACATCCAGACCCTCATCATCGCTGTCCAATTCTGCTGCCTCATGTGCACAAATTTGGGCTTCTGCACTAACTGATGAAGAGATATTTTTCATTAACAGAAGGAACTCTGTGATATTCCTTATAAAGAATTGTTTTACAAGACTTCACAGGATTGAAGCCAACTTTCGAAAGAGATGGGTGGTTATAGAAACAACCGGTGGAAATTGGAGTGGCGCTGCTATTTTCTGCTGGGCCACCACTTGATTTTATTGTGGGTGAAGCACGACCCCATAGATTTGCCAGAGAACCCCCAGCTGTGGAAGAGATCTTACCATTCTGGCCCAACTTTTTACTCACAGGCAAGTGACTTTTTCTTTGTCTGCAGGCAGTTTGGTGGCTTGATCATGAACTCCTGCACCATTACCTTCGTTTTTTGCATCATTAAGCACATCAACTGATCGCTCAAACTTGTTTTGGCTTGTCTGTTCATTCTTTCTCGGTTGTGCTGGGGTAACTTTTGATGGACAGTATTTGATGGTCCTGAGGCCCTGGCGCCATTCAGCTTGGGAGCTCCCAAATCAAATAATTCCCTCTCTGCACTTCGCCTAATAAAAGGGATTTGCTACTGCACAGAACCTGAAAAATCATGTAGAGAAGTCATCACGTTTAGTCCTCGTCAAAATTCTATGTTCAGTGACACCTGCATGCACATAGATACTCAGAAAGCTGAACCAAGGCAACATACCTGTTATCTCTCAGACAATTCTCAGTGGTTACACTCTGGCTGAAAAGCTCCTCTGCCTGCACAAATTCAGCATTCCAAAGAGCGCTGGAGCCTTGGGGATGCGAGTTTGCAACTATAGACATGAACTGAGCATTCACCATCAAATCTTCTTCCCTGGCTTCTTCACACATCAAGCAAAGTAAATATCCCTAATGAACTTGTGTTTATTTAATCAGACCATGAAATAATCTAAGAAAAGATATTGAATATGTAGCAGGCGAGGGAATGGAGCTCGCACATTCCCATATCATTCTGGCTGAAAGGCTCCTCTGCCTGCACAAATTCAGCATTCCAAAGAGCAGCTGGATCCTTGGGGATGCAAGTTTGCACACTATAGACATGAACTGAGCATTCACCATCAAATTCTTCCTGACTTCTGCACACAACAAGGAAAGCAAATATCCCTTATGAACTTGTGTTTTATTTAATCAGACCATGAAATTGTCTAGAATAGATATTGAATAAGTAGCAGGCGAGGGAATGGAGCTCGCACATTCCCATATCATTCTGGCTGAAAAGCTCATCTGCCTGCACAAATTCAGCATTCCAAAGAGCAGCTGGATCGTTGGGATGCGAGTTTGCACATTGATAGACATGAACTGAGCATTCACCATCAAATTCTTCTTCCCTGGCTTCTGCACACATCAAGCAAAGTAAATATCCCTAATGAACTTGTGTTTTATTTAATCAGACCATGAAATAATCTAAGAAAGATATTGAATATGTAGCAGACGAGGGAATGGAGCTCGCACATTCCCATATCTATACAAGCAATAGAACAACCACGAGGTCAACATGATCCCTATTCAATTTCAAAGTTCTATCCATAAACCAAGTTGTATGCATCCACGTTGCAAGTGGGACTGTTCAAAATCTCATTCAAGGCAGCAATCTGTCTGCATGAAAATATCCTAAGAAATGGTTGAACTCAAGCATGCCATCAGCAACATTATTTTGACATGACATAATTGATAATCTCATAAGGAGAAACTCATTTCCTAATGCTTGTAGCCCCTTAAGAATTATTGAAACCTACATATCTAGTGGTCTCTCCAATCCTACCGTACTGATCCATGTTCTGAAAAAAAAAAACTGCAAACATGATCTCTTTCTTTAAAAAAATCTGAAAGGAAGGTTTTTAGTGAGAATTGTTCGAAACAAGAATCAGTATTGCACATTTTAGCTCCTTGAGACATAAAAAAAAAAAAGAACAATCAGAGAAACTCCATCTGGTTATTTAAGGAAAAAAACAAATAGAAGTGCTAGGCAATAAGCAACACAAAGTAAAATCTGACCAGCAAGTTTAGGCCAAGAACAAGTTTGCTATGGTAACTGATGGATTGTCTTTAACATCCAGATAAAGAGTATACTACTTCCACATCCGTCTCCATGTCTTTCAACAAAATCTTGCAGCAACCTGAAGAGAAATAACTATTAGCTACGCTATGCCAAACTCCCGTATTCTAAATCAATCTTTATGAAGACAGTGCTAACCTCTTAGCAGTACTTGAAGATACCAAGAAATTGCGGCTTAACCACTTGTATGAACCTGAAAAGGAATGCAAGTTGCTTAGAAATTGCTAAAAACAATTGGTCATTGAAAGAACAATACCAATAAGAGTAGTTGGTGTGTTAACAGAAAGGAGCACGACTGGGACAGATGATGTCAAACTCAAACAAAACTGAATTAATGGGATAATAAGTTTAACATTGCTTCATACAAAGTAAATGAAGCCATTACAAGTCAATACCAGTCTTTCAAGATCCACAATTAGATAACTAGATCTTGCAGAAGTCCGGTGCCAGAAGAAACACTACAGAGTAAATCCATAGAGATTAATTCAAAGCTACCACACAACAAACCCCTTCATCCAAGTGCATTAACACTCGATATGAACTAAGAGATGGGAATCATATGTAGTGATGCTTTTTTACTCATGACAATGGAAACACATTAAAATCTAGTTTACTGATCTACGCGCGTCAGGGGGCACCTTCTACGATAAGTCCGTACAAATTTACGCCAAAAACCCGACGGCACGAAATGTATATGAATCATAAAAAAAAAATAAGGCATATTGGAGGGGGAACAAAATCCTCACTAATCGAAACGAAAGAGACCACACAAGAAGAATGAGGATAACACATGATGTTCATAATAGCATAATATGCACGAGATGGCCTTAGAAATGGGGTTTGCAGGTTCGTATGGTGTGTAGGCGACAAATTTGATGATATTGTATTGACAAATCTTATTGTGCCTTTTATACAATCCACAAGCCTCAATATTTCAGATAATGACAATGTAGGTCCCCTATCCTTTAAGTGGAAACTTTGACGAGAGATTTGAATTTATCAAATAGAAAGGGTGTACAGCATGTCATGTAAATATTTTGTTAGATAATGATTGAACTTTAGGCAACTCGAACTCTTTTGGTATGCCAAATAACTCAGCGGACATAATGGAGATTACGAACAAGTTTGGATTTTAAATGGTAATTGAGTTTTGAGTCAATCATGAAAAATAACACAATGATGGGTGTAATAAAAATAATTTTGATAAATGCAAAAGTGAAGCCTTTTTCCTACTAAGTCACATTCACTTCTTTGGCTCTGCTATATAGCTTTTTGTCCACTAAGACAACTATGTTGTAATATTAATGTTCAATAAAAGATCTTGCAAATTAATTCAATGCGAAAAGCGCAAAAAAATAAAGAGAAATGATTAAAAGACACTAGAGATTATGTTGTTCGGTCCCCGGCTATTTGATTACATAAATATATGGGAAGAGTCGACAAGAATAATCCATTATAATCGAAGAATCGGAATTACAATCGTTCAAATACGCTCATATTTCCCGCACCTAAATTATACCTAAACCCAAAATGTTTACAATATAAACAACTTAACTAGATATAATAATAAAAAAAAACTCGCAGCACTAATCAACGTGTTTGGAACTAGCAATTGTAGCATATTGAGTTACTTCTTCTTTCTTTCTTCTTGAAAAATAATAATAATCTCATGATGCGCAGAATATGAAGAATTATCTAGGATATAAACTTATTTTCCGTGTGGCCACTAGCCGCCGTCCGTACTTATAAAAAAAGCAAAAACTCAAATAAATTTATTTTGGAGAAATGTATGCATCAACATAGGAAAAAATGATATTCTACAAACCTCATGTTCGATGTATTGCGTAACCACGTGCTCCAGATAAAATCGGCAAGACAACACAATTTATACTATTTACTATGTAATATCTTTAACTGATTTTTAATAAAAAATAACATTAAAATGCCGAAAAATGTGGAAAATGATTTTTTGTCCAAAAATGGCTCTTTTAGGTCTTGGCAAAGCTTCCAAGTTGATTTTCAAAATTTAATAATTTTTATTATATTTTTAATAATTTTTCTAAGGAAAAACCAACTAAGAATCATGTGTCAACAGTGCTGAACCTTGTTGATTTCGCTGGAAGTGAGCGGGGCTCAACAAAACAATGCAGCGAGAGCAAAAGAGAAAGAAGAAGCAAGGGTATAGTTGTTATTATTGTGCTTGTCTATTTTGCCCGACATTCCTCCCGAGTTGCTAATTCTTTATTTTTTAATGTCGATCAGCAAATCAATTCAAGTTACTTTCCTTAACACTTGCATATATGCCATAGCAAACGAAAGAGGGCCATGTGACTTTTGGCAACTGCATGCTGACGCGTTATTTCTTCTCCGGTTCTTCTCTTTCATGACTTGGCTATATTAATATTGTAGCCGTCATATTGCGAAAATCTTTTTTAGGAATGATATATCAAATATTATTTAATTCTAACATAAACTTTGAATCAGCCATATTTGGCTGAAACTCAAAGACGTTGATGTGTCAACGTCTCTTCGGGGCCCTCTTCAGCTGAAGAGTCGCTGTACTCTCTTCGATTTGTAACCAGAGTGAATCAATGCAGAATTGGTGACAACCACTTTCGAAACATGCAAGTATGCTCAAGATCCTCAACGCGAGCCATGGCGGAATACGCATCATCACGATCTCATTGGATTATGGCCTCCGAACACCCATGTGGTGAGGATGATACCAGGTACAAAATTTTTTGTGTAAAACTAAAAAACACAACATGCATGAAAAGCCATCACCAGGCCAGATTCCATTAACACCATATGTTCTTTGGCTGTTCTTTTACTGTTGAGTTGGCTTGCTTCTGGGCCTCGAACAACAACCTAACTTGGACCCATAGAGGATGGCACGACACTCTTCGGTGGATAGCACAAGAGAAGCAAGGGGCAGGCTCTCCACCGGAAAATAATTCGTCATTCCTTTGGGGCCTTGTGTGCCATCTTATTTGGAAGGAGCGGAACAACATCCTCTTCAGTGCCCCAAACTTTGTTTTACCAGCGCTAAAAGAAACATCTCACCAAATCCGTTAGAGATAAAGTTTTTTCCCTCAAGCCGATTCAGGATAACCCGCGAAACAAAAGATTACAACGTGCCTAGGACCTGCTCTTTCTGGTATTTGATTGATTGTTGGCTTCGGTTGTTGCGTTTGGGTGGCTTGAGCTCGCGCCTTGATGATCAGCTCGCGTCCCTTCACGCGAGCTACTGGGAGTTTCTATTTACAAGGGCTGCTGGTGAGCTGGAGTTAACCCAACGCAACAAAGAAACACAATCTTTCACTCATCTACGGTGGTGCTAGCCTGGTCCTCGGCCCCTTGTGCCTAGTCGCGGGGTTGGTCCTGTTTTTGCTTGCGGGCTGGCTCTGTTATGCTCTGCTCGTCCTTTGGTAGAGATGTTGTTTATGTGTTTAGATGGCAACAAGTTGTGGCTGCTGGGATGTTGTCAGCTCTTCCAAATAAGTGGCGTGATGGCCCCTTGCTGTGCCTAAATGTTTGGTGGGAGCCTTGCCCCCTGCTTCTCTTTGCTGATATTCCACGAAGAGTGTCGTGCCATCTCTATGGGTCCAAGTTAGGTTGTTGTCGAGGCCCAGAAGAAAGCCAACTCCTCAACAGTAAAAGAACAGCCAAAGAAAATCATGTTAATGGAATCTGGCCTGTGAGATGGGTTTCATGCATGTTGTGTTTAGTTTTACCAAAAAATTTTGTACTGGTATCATCACTCACCACATGTGTGTTCGGAGGCCATAATCCAATTGCAGAGGTGATGAATGCTATTCCGCCAGTGGCTCGCTTGAGGATCTTGAGCATACGCATGTTCGAAAGTGGTTGTCACCAATTCTGCATTGATGCACTTGGTTGCAAATCGAAGAGGTACAGCGACTCTTCAGCTGAAGAGGGCGCCGAAGAGACGTTGACAACATAAACGTCTTTGAGTCTTCAGGCAAATATCGCTGATTCAAAGTTTATGTTAGAAGTAAATAATATGATATATCAATTCTACAAAGATTTTCGCAATTGACGGCTACATACTAATATAGCAAAGTCATGAAAGAGAAGAAACCGTGAGAAGGAGAATGACGCGTCAGCATGCAGTTGCCAAAAGTCACATGGCCTCTTTCGTGCATGCATATTGCAAGTGTTTCTAAGAAAAGATAAACTTGAATGATTTGCTGATCGACATTGTAAAAAATAAAGAATTAGCAACTCGGGAGGAATGTCGGGCAAAATAGACAAGCACAATAATAACAACGTATACCATTGCTTCTTCTTTTCTTTTGCTCTGCTGCATTGTTGTCGTTGAGCCCCGCTCACTTCCAGCGGAAATCAACAAGGTTCAGCACTGTTGACAATGATTTAGTTGGGTTTTTCCTTAGAAATAATATCTTAAAAATATAATAAAAATTATTAAAATTTGAAATCAACTTTGGAAGTGTTGCACGCTAAAGAGCCATTTGACACAAAAAATATTTTACATTTTCGGCATTTAATGTTATTTTTTATTAAAAAATCAGTTAAAGATATACATAGTAAATAGTCTCCATTGTGTGTCTGCCGATTTATTCTGGCGCACTTGGTACGCAAATAATCGAACATGAGGTTTGTAGAATATCCATTTTTCCATGTTGATGCCTACATTTCTCCAAAATACAATTTATTGGGTTTGCTTTTTTTATAAGTACGGACGGGGCTAAGTGGCCACACGGCAAATAAGTATAC
>JAGVVM010004762.1:0-31804 GCA_019149425.1 Psidium friedrichsthalianum | reverse complement strand
AACCCAATAAATATGTGACTCTATGTACAGGAATGTCAGAGGTTCGCTGCTCGGACAATGAGCAGGCGGTTCCACTCCCTAATGAGACGAATGGCTGCCGTGCTCACTGATAAGCCAAGCATGTACTCCCGAAACAAAATATTGGATTTGGACTTGTGTTAAAATGCCGGTGTTAGGGGATAAAAATGGATGTTGATAAATTAGGGTTTTTGGCCATGATAAGTTTTACATATTTTAATTTATGAGAGATCATTGTGACTAGCGATTGTGATTACAAACCTAAATATGTAGTGGAATATTTGCAGAGCGTAATTCATATTCTAGGTGAATCAGCTTTCGACGCTTCGCTATTGCCAAGTATCAGCAATGGGAATCTTTGCTGCCATGCAGTTCGATGGGGATCTCTTCAAAGCATTCTTTATCATCATCAACGACATGATCCCCGTCCATTCAAACGAATCAAGTCAACTGCGTGAAAGGGCGAGTAAAAAAGTTAGCCCGCACCTTATCTAATCTAAAAGTGGTTAATTATCTACGCAGATCACGAATCCGAGTCAAAGTCGCCGAGCGGAAATGTCACCTCGAACTTCGAACCTCGAGCTGTGTTTAAGGAGTCACGGCCAATCCGAAAATCTTCCGGTGTTCCCTCTGTTTTTACTGTTTAGAAAAAAGAAAAGAAACATTGCGAGACTGTCTTTACAAAAACTCGTAGCACCGGCGAGGTAGGCTTTGAATAGGAGTTCGCACAGCAGACGCGTTGTTGGGGCGATCGGGTCGGGGGAAATGGAGCCATAGTCCGAAGGAGCCCAGGATTCGTACGTTGGAAGTCCATGTCTATGGCTCATCGGACGCTCTATAGCAAACGGTTGCACATCGATTGACCACCCTCAAACGACCAACCAATGGTACAAAAATCTCGTCAGGAAGCCCAAATACATTAAGGCAGAAAGAAAAAATAAAGTTAGTTAAATATCAGGACCACCAAAAAAAAAATCCATTTTTAGTAAAGATCTAACTAATGGCTAAGCTCACATGCGACCTATTTTAGTAATCGTGAGTAACTCGTGTAGAATTGTAACATATAATAAGTAACCATGAATATGGCCAAGCTGATGAATACAGCAAGGGTAGATGGGTTGTCTTTTTATCTTGAAGGAAACCAATTCCTAAGAAATCGCAGCGGAAGATAAAGACTCAGAATAGTTGAAACATGATCGAAGGTTACGTCCGGCAATCGGAAGTGCACCGTAATTTCCACGAGTAAGAGCCGACTTTGCATCGAGACGTTTTCGATGAAAGAGCGTTGAAAGAGCGAGTCTCAGAGAGTTTTTGTGAGCTATCGTCAAGAAACTCCTGTTTAGTTCAGTATTTGAAATGAGCTTTGGGGCTCTAAAGTCCCGTGGCCCAAATGCAAATGGTGTTGGCAATTTTTTTGACTCACTTTGGGGAGATGCAATTGCTATCTCAAATGCTCTCAAGGGCCTTAGCCCTAAAGTATCCTCTGAGGTTACTTTGTGGGAAGTTGAATTTCCGAAATGCAACATAGGTTTTTTATTTTTATTTAATCTTTTTATTTTATTTTTTATTTTGCTTTAAGAAAGTTAATTACAAATAAAATAATTAAAAAGAAAAATAGTACTTTCGAAAAAATAAAAAAAAAAATTAAAATGAAAAATATCTAAAAATAGAAATAATGAAAATAAATTAATTAAATTAATTAAATTAAAAATTAAACAATATTTTTAAATAAAAATAAAAAAATTTAAAATTGTAAAAAAATCTAAATAATAAAAAAATTAAAAAAAATAGGAAATTAAAAATTAAAATTAAAAATAATTAAATAAAGAAAATAAAAAATTTGAAAAATAAAATATTAACAAATAGAAAAAATAAAAATATAAGATAATAAAGAAAGTAATAAAAATTAAAACGTTTGGAAAAATAAATAAAATAATAAAAAAAATAGAAATAATAAAAATAAAAAATATAATTAAAGAATGTAATAAAAATTAAAAAAAATTAGAAAAATAAAATAGAAATATAAAAATATAATATAACCAATAATAGTGAATCTATGTACAGAATGTCAGACTTTTCGGACAATGAGCATGGGTTCCACTCCCTAATGAGCGAATGGCTGCCGTGCTCACTGATAAGCAAGCATGTACTCCCGAAACAAATATGATTTGGACTTGGTTTAAAATTGGCCCGTTTGTTAGGGGATAAAATGGGATTTTGATAATTAGGGTTTTTGGCCCATTATAAGTTTTACATATTTTAATTATGAGAGATCATTGTGACTAGCGATTGTGATTAAAAACCTAAATATGTTAGTGGAATTCATTTGCAGAGCGTAATTCTATTCTAGGGTGAATCAGCTTTCGAGCTCGCATTTGCAAGTTTCAGCCATGGGAATCTGTTGCTGCCATGCCATGTTCCGATGGGGATCTTCTTCAATTAGCATTCTTCTATTCATCATCAACGACATGATCCCCCGTCCATTCAAACGAATCATTATCAACTCGCGTGAAACGGGCGAGTTAAAAAGTTTAATCTTAAAATTTCTTATCTTTTTTTTAAATCCGATTTTTCTCGCGAGCGACATGTAATTTTTTTTCAATCCGAAAATCTTACGGTGTCCCTCTTTTTACTGTTTAGAAAAAAGAAAAGAAAATTTGCGCGATGTCTTACAAAACTCGTCAGCACCGGGCGAGGTAGGCTTTGAATAGGAGTTCGCACAGCGACGTCGTTTTTGGGCCGATTCGGGTCGGGGCGAAATGGAATAGTCCGAAACGGAGCCCAGGATTCGTACGTTGGAAGTCCATGTCTATTGGCTCATCGGACGCTCTTAGGCAACACGTGCACATCCGATTGCCACCTCAAACGATCCAAATTATGGTAGCAAAAATCTCGTCAGGAAGCCCAAATAACATTAAGGCAGAAAGAAAAAATAAAGTTATTTAAATATCAGGACCACCAAAAAAAAATTCATTTTTAGCTAAAGATCTAACTATGCTAAGCTCACATGCGACCTATTTTAGTAATCGTGAGTCAATCGTGTCGATTGTAATATTTTTATTAACCAGAATATGGCCCAAGCTGATGAATACAGGCAATGGTAGATGGGTTGATTTCTTTTTATCTGAAGGAAACCAATTCCTAAGAAATCGCCAGCGGAAGATAAAGCCCAGAATAGTTGAAACACTGATCGAAGGTTACGTCCGGATCGGAGTGCACTTAATTTCCACGAGTAAGAGCCGACTTTGCATCGAGAACGTTTCGATGAAAGAGCGTTGACAAGAGAGAGTCTTCAGAGAGTTTTTTGTGAGCATCGTCAAGAAACTCCCTGTTTAGTTCAGTATTTGAAATGAGCTTTGGGGCTCTAAAGTCCCTTGGCCAAATGCAAATGGTGTTTGGCAATTTTTTTGACTCACTTTGGGGAGATGCAATTGCATCTCAAATGCTCTCCAAAGGCCCTTAGCCCAAAGTACCTCTTGAGGTACTTTGGGAAGTTGCATTTCCGAAATGAACTATAGGTTTTTTATTTTATTTTTTTTTTATTTTATTTTTTTTTTTTCTTTTAAGAAAGTAACTACAATAAAATAATTAAAATAAAAATAGTTCTTTTAAAAAATAAAATAAAATGAAAAAAATAAAATAAAATAATGAAAATAAATTAATTAATTAATTAATTAAAATTTAAAATATTTTTAAAATAAAATAAAAAATTTAAATTTAAAAAATCTAAATAATAAAAAAATTAAAAAAAATAGGAAATTAAAAAATTAAAAATTAAAAATAATTAAATAAAGAAATTAAAAAATTGGAAAAATAAAAATAATTTAATTTTAAAAAATAAAAAAAATATAATTAAAGAAAGTAATTAATAAAAGTTTGGAAAAATAAAATAAAATAACTAAAAAAAAAGAAATAATAAAAATAAATATAATTAAAGAAAGTAATTAAAAATTAAAAAAAAATTAGAAAAATAAAATAGAAATAATTAAAAATATAATTAATTAAAGAAAGTAATTAAAATAACATAATACTTTTTTAAAAATAAAAAAATTGAAATAATTAAAAAAAATTAAAAAAATCAAATCATTTAAAAATAAAATATAATTAAAAAGTAATTAAAAAAAAAAAATGAAAAATAAATAGAAATAATTTAAAAAATAGAAATAATTAAAATTATAATATAATTAAAGAAAGTAATTAAAATAACATAATATTTTTTTCGAAAAATAAAAGAATATTTGAAATAATTAAAAATAATTAAAAATCAAATCATTTACAAAGGTAGTTTTTACCAAACAGCATTTACGTCAAAGTTGCATCCAAATGCACCTTTTAATTATAGTTTACCAAACAATATTTGCATTTCGCCAAACCCCTTTAACTCAAAGGTATTTGCATTTTTTCAAAGTCCTTTGGCCAAATGCTGAACCAAACAGGCCCAAAAGCGTCGTAGAAAAAATTGACGTTTTGTTTGTGGAGAGAGAATAGGAGATTATCTCCTTTTAACCAATAGGTACGTGATCTCTTTTTTTTTTCAAAAAAAACATAACGCCTTAGCAGTTATCCATAAGTAGGTGTGGTTGCCTGCATGGGCGGCACATCGTAAATCCCATAGTCCTTCATTATCATACAAGAGAACTCTGCCGTTCAGTCGATGATTATGCAAAACATTAAACTTATGGGTCCATTTTGTTTGAAGGAAAACCGTTTTGCGGACCGCTATTTTTCGGCTTTTCAGTATCTAGACGACAGAAAAAGTTTCCTATAAATTGGGGAGAAAAAAACAGACTTAGATCGGCGAAAAAACAACTTCCCTTTTCCGTGAAAATCGGCATCTCCTGAATCACCAAGCAAATGAAATCTAATCATTCTCCTTGAAATACTTGAACGGAAAATATTCTCCTTCTCATCATAAAGATTTCGGTAGAACGAATGCTAATCATCATGTCCGAGGCTAATCGAGCCCTAATGTCGACAAAATTAAACAAAATTTCTAATCCTTGGGGCGCATCGACAACAATTCCCCGCACGCACGCAGCACACGGTGGGAATATATCGGTACTTGTGGAGGATCGAATGCAGAGCTTGGGGGAATAAAGAAAAGGAAAAGGACCAATTTTTCAAATCCTAGAAACGTCAAATTTCGATGTTTTCACGTTAGATGAGTACGATGTAATGGAGATGTCATTTACTCGGCGTCTTTACCTGCGACCGCGGTGCTCTTCAGGCTTCGCCGGTCTCCAGATCTTCGATTCACTGCTTATTAAAGCCAAAGTGGTCCCTTGGCTTCAGCTTCGGCTTCGGCTTCGGCTTTGATGAGCTCTTCTTATTCGCCGCGCGAGCAATTAACCTCGCGCCATGAAATAAGACGAGGAGAATAATGAATTTGCAAAATCGTTTTTGAATTTTGTAAACGAAAGAATTGCCGATCTTAATGAAGCCGCTTATTCTACGCAGAGTTCGTTTGGAAATGAAAGGGTCGACGCGTCTGAATATAGTCGTCAAAAGGGTGCTTGTTGGTGCGGCATTCGCAAAGGACTTTGGGCTTATGAAGCGTGTCAAAGTTGAGGTGTTTGACGGCACAATTCCAAGGGACTCTGAGCAAAGTTAGCATTTTTCAAAATCCCGCGGGCCAAAGCAAGTCCTACCCAATGTTGGGTTTGAGCATATTCATAGTGCTACCCAATAGATAACTTGATTTTTTTTTTCTCCTTAACTTGGCCATCGCCAGACTATCTAAATTTCAATTTTACCCTCACCAGCTACTTAGTGCGTATCCGGCCAGCATCGTTTGACGTCGGCGTCGAGCTCATAGCCAAATTTGACACCGACAAGCCAAATTTGGCACCGGCGGCCCTCGCCTCGGGCCGTGGCATCCCGGCACCCGAGTTTGGTTGCTTGATCTGTCGGCTCTCGGGCAAGCTCTCTATCTTTCTTTCTAATTTTTACCTTGGGAATTATTCATCATGTTGAATAGCGGAGTTTGTGGAAAAGTATTCAATAAACACGAGTTGCATATTGCAAATGCTGGTTGGTCTAAAGAGCTTTGCGTGGTTTTTCCAAATCCCTGTTTGTCCTTTTTTGTTTTTTTTTTTTTTTTTGGGTGGTGGGGCGGCCGAGGAGCATGGACCTCTTTTTTATTTTTTATTTTTTCAGGTACAGCCCAAAATACTTGCCTTGCAAAGTTGCAATTTCAAAAGTACGGAAGCGGGGAAGAAAGAGGACCGTCGATAGCTGGTCCCACGTGACCGGAAGCATTTCATATCTACCGTCAGATTTCACACGTCACAGCCAGAAAACGACAAAAGAAGGACGGAGCAATAAGAGGGCTGCAATCACCGCAGTCGGTCGGTGCAGTGCAGAAACTTGGGCTCGAAGCCATCCGTTGGACTCGGCTTACTAGGGAAGCTCAAAGGTAAAAATTTAACCATGGATGACAATGAGTAAGAAAGAAAAAAAAATAAATAAAGATTGCTAAAATTAGTTTACAAATTAATTTAGCAAATAATATGTTAGGTTAACACCGGACATGCCCTTAAAAGGCTTAACGGAAAGCTCAAAGCTCCGCTTTCGTAAGAGTTTCTTGTATTTCCCTCCTACCATGAAAAAAAAGAATAATTTGGTCGGGATTGAAGGAGGTTGAGGGCCGGCATTGGACCGACATAAAATGATTTTCAAAGTTCGTAGCCCGCTTTGCTAGGAGACAGGTGAAACCAACCTCAAGTTACAACCACTCTAAGTACTTCGTAACCACAAAACTCAGGAGGAATCATATGTTAGTTTGCTGTTGATTATTGAATATTGCCCATTTGTTCAAAGATATGCTCATGGACCGACGCGGTATACTAATTTTGTTAGATCAATCTTTATAAATTTGGCATTTGTCCCCGTTTTTTCTCTTTTGCTCGGCGTGGCATTATTCTTATGATTATTTTGATGGGATTGTTTTTTTTTCGAGTTTAGAGATTGATTGATTGATCGATACTTTAAGCCATTTTACGTATTGTACTAAATTCTAATTGTCTCGGAAACAACGAGACTAAAGGATCTTCATATGGGTTTTACTCTATTTTTACCTAACTCGGTATGTCCTCAAAAGGGTGTAACAGAGCGAGATCATATCCCGAGTTTCGCAGCTACTTGACTTGCACGCGAAGCCTCGAATGTGTTACAACTTTACGAAAGCGCCTAAAGATAAAATTCGATTTGAACGAATCTAAACTAGCAAATTCACACCCATTTAAATGAAAGGGTTCCATGAGAATTTTTGGCATTTTTTCTTTTGTCCGCCCGATTAGATCTTAGAGTAACACAATTGACATGATTCATGTACATTTCTTCCCAGCCATCGCTCTTCTCTCCTTGGTGCCGGAATGGTTCCCCGCAATTCCAAACTCTTCCAGCTTTTTAATCAATTCAAAACTTGCTATTTTTGAGGATCTTTCGATGAGAGCTTGCCAAAAGGTAAAGGTTGGGAAATGATTAAAGAGGATCCCATTAGCTGATTTCATGGGGTCCAGTTTGGCTGTTGCTGTGGCACTTTTCTATGTCGATTGCGTCGACGCGGTCCATCAATCCTCCCATCTTGCTTCCTCTAAGGAAGCAACAAATGGACTCGCTATTGTCACTCCACAACCCTCGTTTTTTTTTCTTTCTTTTTTTTTTTGGTTAGGTCGAGTATTTCATTAAAGCGTACGGGGGTGATGTACCAATTGCTCTCGTATTATGCGTAACCAGCATATTAAAAATTGAATTATTTAGAACAAAGCGTACTCAATAAATATCTTAGAGCATTCATTAACGGGTACCCTTTTAAGTTAAAAAGCGAGCAAAAAGAACGAAGCTACGAGCGAATGGAGGTATTTTAAAATGCGATTCATTCCGAGCGCGACGTGGATTGCTTCATTGTCTTTGCTCGAATTTGTCTCTCAATTCGATTAGTGATTTGTGAAATTTGGATTCGGATGTTGTGAGCGGAAAAGTCAGATTCGTCGGCGGGAGAATTATGGCCCCCCGTTACTACCGAGTTTATCACCTAAAGCGAGGAAAATGAAAAGGAAAAATTAGGGTGCACATGTAGAAAATCCAAAGGAAAAGTGGGGTCAAAATGGGAATGAGACGAACATGTCTTCTTCCAAAAGAATGCCATGGAATCGTAACTTTAAATACAAAAGAAAAAGGCTGGTGAACGTAAAGAATTACAAAATAGAAAGCCCAAAAACAAAAAAAAGCAATGTAAAATGAGACTGCACAAATTAGACATTCCAATGCCAAAGGCAAATACTATATTTTTTTTTTTTGTGATCCGTCCTATCTCTAACTTTTGTCTTTCTCACATTTGCCTTACGACACTAACTTCTTTTACCTCTCAATCCCTCTACCAGCAAAGTTGTATGCCTATTGTCAGAACATTTTAAAAATAGTAAATCAAGGGGAATAGAGTGTTAGGCCGAACTAGTGAAATCGATAAACATGATAACATCAAATAACATGAGATTTTAAGAAGACAATCCCCCGATTTGAATGCCGAAGAAGAAGTGAGTTATCAAGAAATTTTTTAATAATTTGAAATGGCCTTTTGTATAAGAATATTGGAAAATTTGGGTTTTGAATATGCTTAAATTAAGGGGTTAGTATCATGAAGAACCTCAAGCTGGTATATCTGTGACAAATTTATCCTAAACTATTTTTTGACAATTAAAAATTTCAAACTGGTATACTTGTGATAAATTTACCATAACTATTTTTTAGCAATCAAAAACCTTAAACTAGAATAACCGCGATAAATTTATTTCAAATTATTTTTTACCACAAAAAATCTCAAATTGATACACGTATGACAAATCTATCATATGCTGATTTTCGTTAAATTGAGTTAATACCATGACGAACCCTAAATTGATACGCTTGTAACAAACGAAGGGTAATAAATACACTGGACAATTGTCATGAGTCATCAAATTCAACAATTTGATGGTGAAATTTAACGAAAATTAACATAGAGTATGGATGTACCAGTTTGGGTCTTAATGGTAAAAAAATAATTCGAGAAAAATTTGTTAAAAATGTACCAAACATTGAAAGTGAAAAAAAGAAATAAAGAAAATCACTCTCGAACTGACTCTTTTTATCTGATCTTTCTTTAAATAAATATTTTCTTTTTCTACCGGAACTTTGGTTTCGATATTATTGATCACAGGTTTCGAGACTTTTTGGGGGTTGAAATCTCGCCTGATATGACCAGTAATGACTCTCCCTCCTGAAATATTTATCATCATTTTACAGATTTTAAGAAAAAAAATTATATATATATATTTTAAATTTGCCCCGATAAAACTCTCTGGTTAGGAGGCAATGGCGACAGTCTGACAGAAAACAAGAAAAGAGAGGAAAAGCGTGACAAACTAGGAAAAATTTTTCCTTTGGACGAATATCACGATCAATTCACTGTGTATTTATGGTCTTCCCCCCATCGTACACGTACGTTGCACAACAAGAGAGAGAGAGAGAGAGAGAGGCTCGTACAGAGTACAAAGAGAAGAGAGAGGCTGAGGGGCTTGTGGGTATTACTGTGAGGACTGAATAGTGCACTAGAAGCTCATTGAAGCTCTGATTTTGAGGCGTTTTTTGAGAGAGGGTGAGAGGAGTGCTGTGCAAGCATCACACATACATAGAAAGCGGCCTGGCCCTCATCAATTCTCACCCCATTTCAGCTTTGCACTGAGGGTCTCTTCTCTTCTCTCAGGAAAACGCTGGAAAACAACACAGTCGCTTTGAAGTCTCCAGCGAGAGAGAGAGAGAGAGAGAGCGAGAGAGAGGAGAGAGACGAACACCAGTGAGTTCATTTTAATTCTTCCATCCCCCTTCGAACCCTTTTTCTTCTTTTGAGTCGATTCTGTGGCTCACTGACTCGCTTTCTCTGACTCTGATGATGCAAATTTTTAAGCTTTTGCTTTGTCTTATCTTTCGGGGTCTATCCGCTGTCGAGGGTTAAGGAGAATAAAAGTTAAAAATCGCTGCACATTGTTTTTCTCGGCTTTCATAAACCCTGCTTCTCGTCTCATCGGAGGTGCCATTGCGTTCTTGCAGGGTTGTATGAGCATTTCAAAGTTTGCTCCTTTTTGTGATTGTTATACCGATCCTTGACGCGATCGAGTGCTTTTGATATTCACGGGAAGCGGGGGAGAACGACAGTGAGGCGATTAATGATCACCTCATCGCGTGTTGGCAGGCCGTGCTTGTTTGCATCTGCAGAGATTGTAATTTGTAATAGAACTTGATGGATCGTTGATCGCTTTTTGTTCTTGGTAATGCAGCTTATAAATGGATTGCGGACTTTTCAGAATACCCATGTCACTACTCATCCTTGAGTTGTTCCTTGAGAATTTGTCCACCTGATGCAGGTAAGCTGCTCGCTTCTGTTCATTGGGAGGAAGCTTTTGAGATCTTGACACAATGCTGGTGAAGTGGACTGGGTCGGTGCAGAAAGAAGCGGGTCAAATGACGAAATCGGATCTTAGAAGGCAGAATTGTAGGAGTAATTCCCTTTTCAGCACCCCTGGTCTCTATGCGGGTTTTAATCCGCATGGCTTAGCGGATGCTGACTCTGTTAGAAGCCCTACATCGCCTCTTGAATTTATGCTGTTCCCATGTCTGAGTAACCCCGTTAGGTCCCCTCGATCGCCTTGTGTCGGGCAGCGAAAGAGTTGGGATTGTAGCAAAGTAGGCTTAAGCATCGTAGATTCTCTTGATGACAATGGGAACTTGTCCGGCCGGGCTATCCAGACATCTCATACTGGAAACATAGTTTTTGGACCCAATATCGGGGTTAAGAATCATAATTTTGAGACCAATGTCAGTTCCATCGTGTCACCAAAATCCCTGCCTAAAGATTACACATTCTCTCGTTATGCCCGTGCCAAATCTCCTCTCCACTCAAGCAGCACCAACGTTGTGTTTGAAATTGCGGATGGGCCTCTAGAACCTGACCCTTTGGGCAAAATCCGGTCTAGCTCACTTGATGCTTGCACGATAATGAGTAATCGTCGTCAATTGATTAGAGAAAGTCCAAAATGGAGTAAGGTTTCGGGTACTAGTCTGACTTCAATCCCTCCGGCTGTTGATCCTGGCGGTGGGTTAGCTGATTCTCTTTCAGCGAGGGAGATAGAACTGTCTGAGGACTATACTTGTGTGATTTCACATGGTCCTGATTCTAAAACCACTCACATTTATGGTGACTGCATTTTAGAATGTCACCCGAATGAGTCGAGCAATTTTGTCAAGGAGATGGAGGAAGACACTGTTTTGCCTCGAGCGAAAAACTCAGAAACTCCTGCTTCGTATTCTCATGATGACTTCTTGAGCTTCTGTTATGCGTGCAAGAAGCCATTGCCAGAGGGCGAAGATATCTACATATACAGGTTTGTATAAACTGCACTTCCTCGCGTGGCCTCACTATAGTTCTACTGAACCTATGCTTGCTCATTATGTGTGCCTTCATTTGACTTCTTGCAGAGGGGAGAAAGCATTCTGTAGTGTGGAATGTCGTTCAAAGGAGATTTTGTCTGATGAGATTGAGGAAGCTGTGGATGATTATGATAAGTCGCCAAAGTTCAAAAGCGGAGATGGGCTTTTTCAAAGTGGCTCTTTTCTCCCTTCATAGTAACCATTCACATTGTCCGTGTGGCCACCATGCCCATGATTGCCAGAACAATTGCTGAGGTAGATGCCCCAGATCGTCCGTTTACAAAAGAGCTGTTTTTGTGTGCTTCAATTAGCAGCCATGGATGATCAATTTTGTACATTTCTCTTTTCACCGAAAGGGATTCAGCTTCCATGGTCTTGGTGGTGGCAACTATCTGCTGCAGCATTTTTTTGGCTTTTTGGAAGAGATATGACAATATTATATGCCATGATAACTCATACTCTATCGCATAATCATTTTGCATGTGAAATGGGTGTTAGCTGATTTTTATGGCTTCCCAACCCCATCTATATCCCCTACATTTTTTCTTCCGGGGCAAACTTTTCCTGTAATAGCAGTCGACTAAAAGTGCTTTTTGACAATAGTATCAAGTTGCTGTTCTAAGATCACATGTCCTCTAAATTCCCGGTCTTGACTGGTGTTGATTACTGTGCACTGTCATTTGTTCCCTGATGTTGATTAAGAAGGCATACTGGGCTTACTTATCCTACAGGGGACTGATACCCTGGCATAGATTATATCAGGAATTCAAGTTCTGCAGCGATCTTTAGCGACGTGAAATGGGAATCATATGTTTCTAACTATAGTCATTTTTATCACTATCTGCTTTTCCTAGAAGATCCTGTAGAAACCAGTGGAACTTGAGTGAGAATTACCTTACTGTTGGTAATGAAAGGAAAGTGAGGGTGAGTTGAGAGTGCATGAGGAGAATTGAGAATTCACTTACATCTTCTTCAGGGTGTATCTCATTCGGTTGCTAGAAAGTTCAGACGGCTGAGGAGCCGAGCCTGTTACGGGGGCAGTGTATGGAAAGGGATAAGTCTGGTGTAAATCTCCTCAATGATTTTTGAACTTTTCCTAATCTGAGTACATCGCGGTACTTACTTCTTTGCATAACTCAAGGTGGTTCATGCTCAAGAGCTCATCGCACGATGGATATCTGTAGGCCAATGGTGTTTTCTGTCTAGGTTGATTTTGTCCTTGATTACCTTCCAGGGGAAACATATCATGCCAGCAGTTATGTTCGCTTAATTTTCTGCAACCGAAGAACAAGCAGGAAGTAGTGTTATTAACTTGAAGCTAGTGTGTGAAATCACCAGTATTCTCTGCAAGAACATTGCCCATCATTAAACCGATGGAATCTGTAGTTATCCCGCAGTATAATCTCTCTCTCATAGGACAGCGAGACGAACTTCATGTAGGAATGACAGTCTCCACAAATCCGAAGGTTGTTAACTATTCGGATAGTTCTGTTGCCGCTGCTTATCAGCCCAAATGCCACTGCCAACCTCTCGCTGTGATGGCTCGAAGTTTCTTGTTGCTCTTTCTGTAGTCTCCCTTCAATCTCGCCTAACATGGAGTAGATCTCTGGTGATCGAGGGTTCGAGAAGTCCTCGGCTCTGAATTCGTGGATGGTGCCATTCTGTTCTATCATGCTACAACCTGGATGCTTTCGAATCCCCAGTTCATGTAGCTTTGTTCTGATCAAACTCGCATCGTCCCACCTTCCAGCTCTTGCATAGATCTTCGAAAGAAGAACATGAGCTGCATCGTTTGTAGGGTCGATCTTGATGAGGTGCTTGTGTGCATACTCTGCTAATTTGGCGTTTTGGTGGGTTTCGCAGGCTCTCATGAATGAGCTCCAAATAGCAATATCTGCTTCCACTGGCATCGAATGAATGAGCTCGAGAGCCTCCTTTAAGTGCCCAGAACGACCAAGTAGATCGACCATGCACCCGTAATGCTGAATCCCGTGGTCAATTCTGTATTCATTTTTCATCTTGTGGAAGTACTTGTATCCTTCATCTATCAAACCTCCATGGCTACAAGCAGAGAGAAGAGCTACGAAAGTGACATGATCAGGCTTTATTCCCGTGGCTTCCATCTTCGAGAACAAGTCCACCGCCTTTCGCGCTTGTCCCTCCACAGCGTATGCTCCTATCATTGCTGTCCATAGACACATTGCTTTGTCTGTAATTTTCGAGAACAATTCTGTTGCTTTCTCAACACTCCCGCATTTCCCATACATGTCTACCAAAGCAGTTCCCAGAAGGCGATCCAATTGAATTTGGTTCTTCTGTATATACAAATGGATCCAGGTGCCATGACTCAGTGCCCCGACGCTAGCACAGGTAGAGAGCATATTGGCTAAAGTGATTTGATCTGGTTTTACCTTCGAACTCTGCATCTGGTGGAACAGCTCGAAGGACTCTTGAGCCGAGCGGGATCTAGTATAGCAACTGATCATAGTGTTCCAAGAAATCAAATCCTTCTGAGGGATCTCATCAAAGAAACCTCTCGCCTTACCGACATCCCCAGCCCTGCAGAACCCATCCAACATTGAGTTCCAGGAGACGACAGTTTTACAAGGCAAGTGCTGGAAAATGGTAACGGCATCATCCAACCGACCAAACTTGGCGTACAAGCTAAGTAGAGAGTTACCAAGCATTCCTTCGACAGTCATTCCGCACTTCACAATGAAGCTGTGGATGGATCTTCCAATGTCATAACCTGGACCATCCACATGAACGCAGGCGGCGAGAGCGGTAACAAGTGCCACCTCATCAGGCGTCACATCATTGAGCATCATCGTAATAAAAAACTCTAGACTTTCTAGATACCGGCCGGCTTGAGCATAGGCCGATGTCATTGTTGTCCAAGAAATCAAATTCCTCTCTGTCATCCTGTCAAACAGCTTCTCAGCTTCATCCATTTGATCGCTTTTCACATATCCACACAGCAGAGTTGTCCACAAAACAACATCATCCTCAGCTTCACCACCACCCAAAACCTCATGTGCCTTCTCCATGTTCCCACACTTTATGTACATGTCAGCTAAACAGTTCAACAAAGTCCCCCCGATCTCCAGATTATTCTCATCGATGTAAAAATGCATCTTCTCGCCCATCTCCAAATCCCTCATCTTCGCGCATGCCGAAACTAAGCTGACCATGGTGATCTCATCCGGCTCGACCCCGTCCGCCAACATTCGCCCCAGCAAATCCGACGATTCTCTGAACATTCCCATTCTAACATAACAAGATATCAAAGTATTCCAAGCTACCACATCTCTTTCGGGAAACTCACCAAACAGCTGGCGCACTTCCTGCAATCTCCCAGCCTTTGCATACACACCCATCAAATTCTTCCTCAAAGAATCACTGAACCCAAACCCGGACTTCAGAATCCGCCCGTGGACTTCGCCAACATCTCGAACCGCCATAATTCTCGAAGCCGCGCTTATCAAGAAGTGAAAAGTCGACATATCTAACGCCACCCCTTCACCAACCATACGACGATACGACGCGAACACATCCCCCGGCGCATCATCCTGGAGCTGGTTCTGAATGTGATCATTCCACAGCTCCGTCTCCGAATGATGGGTTCCGCTCAAAACGCGGCGAAAGTGGCCGAGGCCATCGACGGAGACGAAGAAGCCGAGAAGGCGACGGGCGACGAGAGGGTCTCGGATGGAGTCGGTGGTGATCAAGTGCGCGTGGATCGGCGCGAACTCTCTGATGCTCGAGCAAGAGCTTATCAGAGGGATGAGGTCCAGCGATCTCGACGGAGTAATTGAGCTCCGAGGTTCGGCTGGCTTCTGGGCTTGCGGGCGGAGCGGAGGGATGGTGGCGGGACAAGCCACGGCCATTGGGATTAACTGCCGCCGTCCAGCTCTTCTTTTTCTGCACGAGCAGACGTCGGCCTCGGGAGGGAAGTGGGAGAAGAAAGATAACGTTTTTTTTTTTTTTTTGGTGTGAAGTAAGAAACGCACGTGACATGTCTAGTGGATAGAACAGAAGCTCGTTTAGAAGTGGTATTGGATGGGAAGATTAAGATGCGCATCTCACTTTTCCATTGGAGGCCACTTTTCACATACCAAAGATATGATTTTTTTCACCTTCAATTTTGATTTTAGACAACCACTTTGCACTTGAGTTCAGTTGTTAATAATTGTCAATGCCCCCCATGCGAATACGCCTCTCTGTGTTTTCTGATCTTCGCTCTACCTCTTTCTCTCTCTCTTTCTCTCGCTCGCTGCCACGATCATGGACGGCTGCGACGGCGGCAGATCTTAGGGTAACATGGTCTTCTCATGGTAGGGTGTTTTGTCTAAAGTATAAAAGTGCATACTTTTAAAAACGGAGGGGGTATGGAAATGGACGGAGGTAAAAAAGAAAAGAAAAGAAATGTTTTTGGTAGTATCTCCCTTAATGGGAATCATATTAATTTTTGGAAAAATTTCAAAAAAGAGTCTGAAGTGTCCTTATTTTCTTAAATAAAGCCTTGAAATGGACATTATTTCAAAAAGAGTAAAAAAATGCCCTATTTATTTCAAAGAAAAGCTTGGCTAAGGGCATTTTCTTCATTTGAATTTCTTTTCTTTTTTCTCTTCTTTTTTTTTCCTTGATTTCACTGGCCAACTAGACCACAGGCAAGGGTTGGGCAACCTTGCCTAGGGCTATTGAGGTGAGCCATCCTTGACGGCTACAACGGATGGCCTCGCCTTGCCCAAGTGCAACAGGTGAGGGAGGGCTCGCCTTGTGGCCATCGAGGGTGGCCTTGCCTTGATGGCCCCAAGTGAGGCCTCCCAGCCCCCACAGATGGCCTGGTTGGTCGGCGAAACCAAGGGACAAAACCAAAGAAAAAAAAAAAGAAAAAAATAAATGATGAAAATGTCCTTAGTCAAGCTCTTTTTTAAAATGGAGAAAACACTTTAAATTCTTATTTGAGAAAATAATGGCACTTCTAATCCTTATTTCAAATTTGGGCATTTCTAATAATATCAAGTGTTATTCTCGATTTAGCATTTCTATGTTCCGAAATTTCGACCTGAGTTCTCTTAATTTTACAATGTTTCCAAGTTTTCAAAAAGTGCTTTCGGTGAGGATCTCACTAATTGCTAGTAGAAGTTAAAACTCAAGCAAGCTGTCCTTCAAACAAAACATGTCTCATTTTTTAGCATCATATTCGCCTTGTCAAGTGTTTATGACTTGTCCACTCCATTTAGATAGTGAATCAATATCAGTAAAATATAATAAGAATATGACCTTGATTATCATTAATTAGGAATGATCGATTTCAAAGAAAATAGATTTTCCATCACGAAATCTGAAATCGATTTCATGATTCCCGGCTCCAAAATTTCAAATCAGGCCGAAGCACAGTCACGACTATTTCTCATGTTCCGGTACCCGCTACTGTCCTTCTTAATTATTGTGGGACCCACGGAAACAGCGAAAGAAATCCTTTAGCCAATTGAGCAGAGAGATATGATTGTCAAAAGATATCTGACACATCCAAAGATATCCCTCTTACTTATTAATTTTATATACGTATCTATTTTTTTAATGAAAAAATTTGGTTGAAATTTTGGTTACAAGTGCGTTTGTTTAACAAAAAAATTAAATATTTGAAAAATATTTTTTTAAAATTAAATATTTATATCTTTTAAAAAATTAGTTAATAAAAAATATTTTCATTATCGATAACACTTTATATTTAACTATTTTCACAGCGATAAAAATATTTTATATTTATTTATTTTTATGGGTGATATAATTATTTATTTTTTTAAAAAATATTTTTAAAACTTGTGATTCTCCGTCAAACAAACACGTTCTAAGTCACTTTCGTTGGCAGCAAGGGGAGACAGATGCCCATCCCATAATCGGTCGTCTTTGTGGAGTCGAAAGACGTCAATTGATCCCCATGTCTGTTCTGAAAAACACACTCATCTTCTCCTCCTCCATAGTCTCGGAAAAAGAATGTATCGCTGCCGATGCCGATGAGGCTGTCCTGGAGGAGGTTGACCTCCAGATTCGTCTGCTCCTCGATCGCCTTAGTTAGCTATTCCACGCTCATCTTCCCCATTTCTATAGCCAGTACTCTCTTCCCAGCCGCCATCCCTCCGTCTCCTGTCCGTCAATAATATTTCGGTCCGGTTGAACTAGGAATCAGACCGATTTTTATTGGTACCAAGCACTTGGAACCAGGAATCCGGATTGAACCGGGTCCGCTGCTCACCCCTGGCACTGGCTATACGAAATTTAAGCAAAACGAAAATGCAGCCAACTCTAGCGCGCATCATAAACCGCCAGAGTCTGTTGAATCGCAGATAAAACCCAGCAAAAGAAGAGAGAACCTCCTCTGTCTGGGTTCTCTTTCTTGCAAGTGAAGGAAGGATCAGAATTCAGATTCCTCTTGTACAGGGACACGCAAATGGAATCGTGAATGACCATTGAAAGAATAGTCTACATTGACCAATCGATCCATACAAGAATATTATTTTTGGCGAAACCCCGCTTCAAATGCAGCTCATCAAAACAGGATCGCCTTTAGCTACGACTGAGAGCTCAAACAGACATCCGATAGGCAATCTGCCAAGGCCCCAGATGCCAGCTTATTCAAAAAGGCTACAAATTGCAGCAGAAGTGCTGCTTGCTCGATACAATCGCCATGAATTCCCAACTCCTATCGGGTACAGATATTGAGTAAAAAATGGAAACCACCAACAAGCACATTGGACTAGGAGAAAGCCATGATTCATCGAGTCAATGTTGGGACGCCACTTCGCGAATGCGTTGTGACTTCAAATCCACCATAATGTCCGGGGACACTCCTTAGAAGCAATCTCAGCCTCTGGTCTGGCGAGTATTGTAGGACTTGCAGTTCAAGCACTTCTGGGCCACTGCATGGAATTCCACCTCAGAGGTTTTCCCACAGTCGTTGCAAAGAATCCACACCTGTCATGCAGCAATCCATGTTACACTCATGATCTCCATAATTAACGAGCAAACGTACCCACCAGAAAGGAAAAGGAAGGACGCGCATAGACATGTAAGGCGAACAAAACATATGATTTTCCTAGGGGATGATGATAAGGGTTATAAATGATTTACCATTTTATTCTGGTAAGGCTCTGGCATCGGTGTTGCGGCAATCTCCAAATCGAATTTCTCCCAGACCTTGGACATATCGCAAACGGACTTTGAGCAAAGGGGACAAGCATATCTGCGATGTATTCAGCATATGATAGAGCACATTCGTGAAAAGTCCAATGAACAGACAAGGGATTTCAGCAAAAGCTACATGAGCAAAAAATAGATATTTTGAGGGCTTACTGAAAATGATCTCTCATCTCCTGTAAGCAATTCTGGTGAATCGTGTGTCCACATGGCATAACAGTCACATCGTTCCTCGAGTCAAATAAGTACTGCAAGTCACCATTTGCAAATTGACTCAAGAAAATCTCCATGACAAGTAATACTGAAGTTTATCTTAGCTCGCTACAATTCGGCCAATCAATGTTTACTTCAATCAGAAGATGACAAAATGAAAACAGAAAAGAATCACAATTTACGCAGAAAGAAATACAATCTTACCTCAAAACAGACGGGACAATCCTGATGCATTGCTCCTTCTATACAGGGTGGCTGTTCTTGAGCAAAATAGAGTGACAGCAACCTTAAACATGAGCGAAGATGAAAACACAAATCAGTCTTCCTTAACCACCCAATATGTAATATCAATCCAAGGCTGTAGAAAGGATTTACTTACCACACTTGTAGCAGTGAAAAAAGTTTTCACTCCCTCCAATTCTGGACAGGAAAGTTAGCAAGCTCACTCAGAGAACCATAACAATAATGAACTCTCTAAAAAGAATACACTTAACTGGATAAAAGGAGCAGAACAATAATGTGATAAGGAGAGGCAGAAGTAAACAGCCAGGCAGCACATTATTGGGAATGGACAGGAACAGAAATAAGCAATAGATTTGAACATATTCCAAACTCATAATGTCATCAAGTAGGGAGAAAATCTTACTCATATTGACTTAAAAATTGACTCAAGAGGAAAAAAAAAAAAAGGAACTCAAAGTGGGGTGATAAAAGAAGCAGAAGCATGGTAATTCCAAATTACATTTGGTAATACATCAGATATGGCCTTCGACAAGAAACTCTTAAAACATCACCGAATAACTAAAGTCTCAAAAAAAAAAAAAATCAAGGACATAAGCAATACCTGCATATTCCACACCCAATGCAGTGGTATTGCTTTTTAGATATCTGCAATAAAAGAGAACCGTAAGCTTCTCCCGAGTTAAAATAGACAGCATTTAACAACAACATAGTTTGACAGACATGTACTATTCTCATTTGACAGTTATTCAAGCTCCTATCAATGATGTATAAAGGCCCCTGAACATGCAAGTGGACGCAGGACCTGACAGAATGTCCTTGTTGGATACTATGGTTGAAGGAAAATTTTATTACATATGTATGGAGGAAGGAGCCACCACACCTCAAAATACATTGCAGGAAAGAGAATCCATCGAATCAAATAGAAAATCGAAAATAATAAGCAACAGAGGGAAGATAGGCCACTTACATCATCGTCAAACAACTTGCATGTTGCACAGAAGTATTTCCCCATGCACACACCACAGTTTATACAGAACTGCTGGACCTGCATGATTGCAGCTAACATATATATTGGAATTTGCCTCCCACAAAAAAAGATTATCCAAGCAGGAAAAACTTGAAGCAAGATTGAAGTTTTCATTCTCACCTGTTGTTCAGTGCCACAAAGGGAACATATCACCTGCAAATTCGATAAGAGGAAATTACAAAATGTTCACCCAATATTTAGTCCACAAATAAATTAATAAACCCAAACAAGACAAGATCTTACAGAGAGAAAATTTACCTGACTGACTTCCTGGCGTGGCATGTCATGTCTGTCTTTCTGATCCACATTGATAGTATCCTGAAAATCAATATGCAGTTCAAAGTCACATTACATGAGAGAAAAGAAAAATTAAATACACAGACAAGCTCACATTTGATATAAAACCAACTGGCCACTTCAAAGCTGTATCTCGGTGATTCTTCTTAAGATAGCAAGCAGCACTCATCACACTAAGACCAGAGACAGTAGTTCTAATCTCCAAGGCAGAAAACAGAAAAAAACATAAAGCTCAAGCTTTTGTTGATCCTCTCCAATGCAAATAGTTCTTATATATTTCCAGTACAGCAGTCACCTACTCTGGAGACACTTCCACAATTGCATAAATTAACTGTTTGGTTGGTCTCTAGGTAAGATGTAGACACACCCACAATAACCAATGCTTAAACTGACCAAAGGTCCAAAACTACAGCAAAGGAAAAAGGCTCCTCATCAGAAAAATGACAGAAACAATTGGAAACAACCTAAATTGCAGAAATCAAGGTATCAAAATCTAATCAAGAATAACTCCAATGCATGACCATGGATGAATACTTGTCCTGGATGAACACTTGTCCGTTAGCTATTCAAAGAAGAAAATAGCCAAAAAGCTGAAATGAATGAAAGTAACTGCAAAGAGAAACCAAATTCTTCACTGTCTAAAAATTTGTATACATTCTCCCAAGTAAATCATCATTCATTTCACCAATTCTTTCATCTAGTTATATATAATCTGTTTCATGATTTCAAAGTCTTATATGGAAAAAGAAACAAAAGAAATTAGCACTTGTCAGGTTTTGATACTTCAAAATAAATCCCGCAGTACCTAATCCTACAAGCAATTGGAAGATATAAAAACATCAAACGTAATTTGAAAATCATAAAAACATATATAAGAGAAAGCTCACTTTTGCCTCGTTATGACAATGGCGACAATCATAGATTTCATTACAACACGGAGCTCTGATGCGGCACCTCCGCCGATAATGTGAACATCTGCAAACAAAAGCTCATGAAATTAGCAGAACAACGGCATGAAAGCATTACCATTGATATCAAGAAACAGATTCAGAATATACCCAAAGAGTGAGCATCCCTTCTCTAGAAAATCATTCAGTCTTCCATTCTTCTAGACAAACATTGGGCACGCATTTGCTGTGTAATGTGGCGTGCATTTATCAGCTTTCTCACTATTTTTATCTTCACATATGATGGTCTCCAAGTTCTTCGACTCAAATTTCTGATCCTCAGAATGCTCTACAGTCAATTCCCCCATTGTATATATTTTCCTCAGATCTTATACCTTCAACAAGGTTGCCAAGTACCTGCATAAAGGAAGAATTTAGCAATGCTCCAATCACATAAGGCATGTCATTGACCAGTTAAGCCAGGCAGCACCGTATAATATTATTGCTTTCCTCCTAGAAGAAGGATTGAAATGAGCTAGAAGAGAACGCATCCAAAGGAAGTTTGATGGATCCAATCAGCAACACTACAAGAGATGCACTACCGAAAGCTAGAGGCTAGAACGATCCACACAATATATACGCAGCAAGGACGAATTCCAGAGCCTCCCACTTCAACGAATAACAAAGAAACTGTATCATTACTCCATTCCTCTCAGGAACCTGGGAGGCTTGGGCCAAATCCAATTATACTAAACATGATCAATGGACACGCCAACCTAATGTAAAGGCAATAAATCACGTGATCAATTGGTTCCGAAAAATGAAAATTAGGAGAATTTAGGAATATTTGTGGCGTGACTGTCCTTCGAGGACATCCCTACCTCAATCTGCAACTTGCAGAAACTTTCCATCGAGGACAAATATTTACTGAGCAACATTTCTTCCGTTGTAATTTAGCTCGCGGACCACAATCTTCTCACTTTTCATCTAAATTGAATGCCGCACCACTACCAAGAGGGGGGAAAAAAACCAGAAGAATGCTGGGAACAAAGTGAAGCTCCTCAAGCGAGGAGCTTCTTGAAAAGCACCCAGAATACAAGATTGAATCTCCATGGAGACAGGCTCAAGAAGGTTTTGGAAGGTGGGAGTAGCACTAATCACAAGGAACAATGCAAAGTTTGCTAGAATCAGTACCCTAGCAAGAAAGGTTCACGAATACTTGACAGCTGTTCACAATTGTTTCAAGGATCTCCTCTTATCAATATAACATAGTTTTCACTTTCTTGGTATGGCCAGGTACAAATGTCTTATAGGAGCAAAGTTTCACATCGTTTCCAACAAGACTTAAGATCAGACTGCCTCAATATGACAAGCTGCATAGATCACCTCTCCAGAGAATAACATCTTCAAAGGTATCTCAGCGCAGTCCCCAAACTAACCAAACTCAGAAGCAACTCGATGGACCATACTAAAGAAATCATATCTTCTACTTCAGTTGACGCAGTCTAAGCCTACGTGCACTCAATGAAATCCTTGTGACCAGCTATCAACAGTAACAAGATCAAACACAAGTGACACAAAAAGGCATTAAACATTACCGTGCAAGAAAACGAGAATCCTTTCCACTGGAATAAGGTACTATTATGAGTTGTCCAATTTGACGCTGCAGGCAACCAACATAAACTAAAATTTCTCACGCTTCGGCGACTTAACAGTGGGCAGCAGTCACACCTAAAACGCCGTTATTATCTCTCTTTAACTTGCACATTCACATCACAGAGTCATCACATTGTACCTGTTGCAGACTTGATTGGACTGAAGCAGCAAATCTAGAAAATCAAACAGATAAACTAAGAGCGCGCGCATGTTTCAAGCAAACCGAGGAGAAAGCATAAGACCTACACCCGCTTTCGCTCTCTCCCCGATCAAATTTCTCTCAGACGAGACTACACAAGGCTCGAAATGCACACGACGCGCCGGCCACGCGAACAATGTCAAAATCGCAGCTAATCAGACAAAAGAAGAAGATCGCGCTCAAACAACCGAGCGAGTGATCCAAACAAACAAGCCAGTAAAAGCGAATTCAGGGGGCCAAAAAATAAAAGGCAAAAACGAACTTTCAATCCGGACTCCTGATCGTGAACGGGGGAAGTAGCTCAGCAAACTCCAATTGGCTTTTCAGCTTCCTCTCACAAGACACGTCGCCGTCAACGGCGTGGCAGAGATCGCCGGAGTGAAGTCGAAACTTAACCGGAGCAAAGTGGCCGGCGACGGAGAAGAGAGAGGTTTTCCTTTGTTCCTTTTTGGGTGGTTGCTCCCCGAAATGGGAGCTCGAAAAAATGGCCTTTTATAGATCGGATAGCGATAGCTGTACTGAACAGGCCGCAGCAGCTTTCCGCGTTTCTTGATCAGTTTGCGAATGAAGTACGTAAGCGCCCTTTTGTTCAGCCCCACTCGGGAGAAGGACAAGCGGTCTCATCCGACGGATGACATTTGGCGGGACCCGCATGACGAAACTTCAGAGCAATCTGGACCGATCCATCACGGTCTTCGCGAGGTACGGCGAGCAGACGATTGAAAAGATTTTTGTTTGGTTGGGGCATCAAGAGTGGGTTTGTGCTGACTCAGTCACAGCAACTCGTTGGTGGGTCTTGCTGACTCAGTTACAGCTAAGTTAAGGATTCGCGAAGCGACGCGCTTGACGTTGCGACATTCAGTCGGGCCGGGGACACGGTCACGGTGATTTGGGGAAGATCGCTTGAGATATTTTCTCGAGGGAAAAGACTGTTGCACAATGACGTGGACGGTCGTCGTTAGAGTTTGATTAGATTAAGCATTTCTTGATTACGCTCGTCTGTCGTGTTAATGTTTTGTCGTCGAAAAACTTAGAAGGTTCTGTGAGCGCGGTTGTTTACGGAACAATTCAAGATTTAAAAAGTACTTTTCGAAAATATGGTGAAAAAATATAGTAAAAATATTGATTTTACTAACTTCTAGTTTATATCAATATTTTTTGAAAAAATTTTCAAACTTCAATTTTCATGAAAGAAACAGTTTCTAAAATAGATTCGAATATAGAAGTATGATTATTTTTCTGTTGTTTAATCAATGCTTAGAAAATCGAACAATCCCAAACACATATGATTAAAGACTAGTAATCTAGCCATTCATCAAACGATCTAATTGAAATAAGGGAATGTACTGCCGCAGGGTTGGAGCTAAAAAGCGATTAAATCACTTGTAGCATCTATTGATTATGGTCAATCGCTCACCAAAAGAGTTAAAGTCACCAAGCACCATGTTTGCGTAAAGTAATTTTATGTATTAATTACACGGCGGACATGATATGACCGACCAATCACTTTGCTCGAGTAAGTTGCTTATCATCTCACGCGACGATCCAATATAAAATTCACTCACTTTGGATTGATTTACTACGTTACGTGTTATTACCACGTGTTGTAATTCTTGTGTGAAATGCTTTACTATTGTGTACAAAAAGTAAATCTACCTTCCTAGCTAAGACTTCAAAAGTAGAGGTGTGAAATGAGTGCATCGATTGGGTTCGAGTCAAGTATGATCTGACCCATATTGACCTATTTAACCCGTTTCGATCCATATTTAATGACTCACATCCACCCCAACCCGCAACTGACTTATACCTGCCTTGTTTTGATCAATATTACTAAAACACACTAATATTCTAGAAAAACCTATACAAGTCACTTAACCTAGTTTAAGCATGTATATATTACCTAAATAAAAACTTCACATCAAATAAAAGAAGCAAATTAAGCAATACAAAAATTAGTAAATAAAATAAAAAATAATATCACTAAAATACTTTTATGCTATAAAAATCTAGTGATATATATACATATACATATACATATATATATATATATATATATATATATATATTAGGATTCCAAGAGATATTGATACCTTACCAGATCTAGCTTTTTTATTTTTTATTTTTAAATTTTTTTATTCAAATTCTTTTCTTACTAAAAAAACATTTTTAAATTTTTAAAGAGTATTTCTATTTATTTTTCTTTTCCTTTTTTTTTCATTTTTTCTTCGGTGACCGACGACCATGTACAATTTATATATATTTATTTATTTCAGACCAAAAATAAATAAAATTTCTTTCTTTTACTTATAAAAATATAAAACTTAAACTACAAAATAAAAAGTATAAACTAATGAAGTTCAACCTTTAAGGCCCATTTATAACTTGTGGAAGATATAGGCCACACTCATGGGTCAAAAATGGGTTATATATGTAATTCATTTTTTATTTCAATTTTTTTGGATTCATTTTTAGTGGGCTCTCTAAAAACTAGCAACTCACATAGAACCTTTTTATATAAAATATGGATTAGAAATGGGTCATGGACCCATATTGACAGCTCTATTCAAAAGCAACCTTCCAAAGAAAAGGATAGGGATCCATCCCTTGATAACATTTCCAGCAACCACAGAAAGTTGTGCAGCATCAATTAAAACTATTCAGCGAAGCTGTAGCAGAAGCTGAAGCCACCAGCCTTGCATGGAACAACTCAATCAAACCGATGCTCTCCAACACCTTTAGCGACCGGCTTCAAGTGGTGCCCGAATGTTGTATCGAGCCAAGTGCAAAGAGATTAAGTGGACGAAGTTGCACCGTGGAAAAGGATAAGCAATGTCCTCAACTGTCCACGAGCCGGATCAGTGAACAGGGATCAAGCCCCTGGTGCTTCTGCAGTCCTGAGGGGGTCGATCGACCTGAAATATATAAGCCGAAGAGCAGACATATGATGACCGAACTTACCAAGATAAAAATAAGGAAAGAAACCAATAATTTGTCAAAAGCTAACAAATTTTTCTGTTGCACAGCTTCTTCCTCACCATCTTATGAGCAGTTAAAAGTATATATATGACTACATACCTGCCCAAGCGAAGTACCGGTGACTTCAATCATAATGACAATGCCATAAAGCTCTCTCACATGCTTAGGCCATGGTATCTCTCTTGAGCTGCTAGACAGCAGAATATAGGCCCTGCCATCTGAATAAAAATGCTTTGATCGGCACATCTGATATTCCCTGGTTGCAAAGTTAAGGAGGTGGAAAAAGCTGAACATAGTCAGCCAGCTGTGAGTCCGCTTCAGCAGGAAGAGATTGCAGCAGCAGCCCACTATTTGACAACTCTTCCAAGCCTCTAATTTCCTGATGCAACCAGGTTGCACGTAAAAAGGCATGATCAAGAACAACAGGATCCTCGGGGGGTTTCTGCAGCAGAGAAAGCAGGGCCTGCCTAAAAACCTTGGGATGCTAATGATGTTCCCGCAACCTGACGAGTTCTACACAAGATCGCCACCTTGATGACGTGTTCACATAGATTTCCGCGCTTTGACCAGGAGCAATCGCATAAGGAGAACTCTGAACCTGGATTCCACACAGTATATACTGAGCTTCTGTCTTCAGACAGAACTCCTGCAAGCAGAAGATTTCGCTCATCCAATATCACATCGACATCCAGAATGTGGAGGGCCTGATGCCAAGCATTACTTGTGAAACTCCAGTCCCTAACGTTCTCAAAATACCCAGACTCAAGAGAATACTGATCCAACCAGAACAAAGAGTGATATTCAGTTGCCAACATGTGGATCAACCAGTCGATTCTTGGCCATAAATTGCAGTATTGATTGTCTAAAAGCTTAAACTTTGATCTGAGGTGGTAAGACTCGATTGCAGCCTGGGGTTCAGGACCAGCTGTTGGCAAAGACTTCATACCATTAATCAAAGCACCTGCAAGATAAAAGAGGCATCAAAGTTCTGAGCAACTATACCTTTTAAAGCCATCAACAAATTACAATTCAAGGAGGACAATTTTAGATTTCAGATTTTAGATTTGGTCAACAATACCTATACAGGGTAACCACCGCTCTTTGAAATAATCCATAAAGGCACATTGGTCAACAAATACTTGCATGAACTCTTCAACTGCATTTATTCTCGTGCAGTACAAGATGGAGCCTAAGAGCCTAAACATCTCTCTTTGCACACCAGAGTGGCAGCTTTGCTTTAGAAGATTTCTTATCCAAGCACGACGAACACGCCAGAGGCACAATAGTACTCGGCATCGAAATACCTCTCTGAAAATAGGACGAGCTCAACATTCATATTGTCACTTCTCTGTTTCTTGCCCAAAAGCCCAAGAAAATTATAACATAGTTTACCTTATAACAGAGACCTCGAAGGAACAATCATCCACTAGAAAGGAACTCAATTGCCATTTAGGATCCTTTGTGAAGATCCTTTCTGCTAGGGGACCAATCCATTTATGAATACTTTGACAGATGAGGGAGGAGGAAATGATCCAGGCAACTGGAATGGCATTATGGGAGGTGTCGAACGCAAGTAAGGTGCATAAGGGATACTGTTGAGAAAAGATATCATGACTCAAACAGATTTTGGATATCATCCAGTCTCAGGAAACAGGAAGCAATTATAGATACTAAATTTTTTTTTTGGCTGTCAGAGGCAAGCCTAACGCCTGAATTAAGTCAGTAATTGTCATAAGCACAGAGCACTCCAGAAACTAAATCATGCCATTACCATGCTACTTACTTACGGAATATTAAAGAAATACCAGAACCCTACATTCAAGCCCACAATCATCCCACTTCTTATCAACTACTATTTCATTAGGGAAAAGATGATTACCTTACCTCTAGCGACACTATCATTCTCTCATGTTGCTAACATTTATCTAGGACAACAATATTAACCAGACACATGCATGTATCCCGACTATTATTGTGCTCACAGTGCTCTCTATCCTTGGGCAACATGTTTGATATTGATTTCAATTTTCCAATAGTTGTGACTATCTTGCCTTTTCCTCCTTGTGGGTGGTTGGTTGATAGGGGAAAGAGAGAGTACCTTCAGCTTGTTCCTGCCAAAGGATGAATGCATAGCAATGGAGCCATTCTGTCCATGATGAAGCATCTGCTCCAGCTGCCAATTTGTCTGTATACCCATTATAAAAGGTTCTGTATCAGTGCATTCCTGATAGAAGAAGACATACTTCTGATGACGTCGCACCCATATCTCTACACTGCATTCATCATTTTCATCCAACTCGTGTGAAGAATTGCGAACAAGCCTTTCCATATTACGAACATCGTTCCTACTGAGAAAATCATCACGATTGAGAGGCCCACCATGCCTCTGCACCAGCTCCATGTGGTCCTGCATTATATCATCTATAGGCATTGCAACATAAAGCATAGACATCACTTTATGGCGCAGCTCTTCTGAAATTCGGGGAGCATACGTAGCTCTTGTGCCAACAGCATGGCGATCAACTATCCCATGACATGGTGCACTGGTTTTATCAACATGCTTTCGCTGATTATAAATAATTAGAGCAATCAAGGGTCGTACATATAGACGCTTTACCGTGAAGTGGCAAACACAGCCCCTCATGATGTGACGTCTTCCAGGCCTGCTCCCCTTCCCTGAGGCAGGCTTCATGCTTGAAGTGTCACCGACAGTAGACTCATTGTCTCGGTAGTCTTCAGGACCATAAGAACACCAATACCTACAGCAGGCAAGAATAACTTCTTGAGTTTCAAGTTATTGAATGACAAAGATAAAGCTACTTCCTTGTCTAGACCAAGGAAAAATATCTTCCCTCCACTAATAATGTTGATCAAAACTGGAATTTAATTGTAAGTACCAGATTACACTTTTCTTTTCCATACGTTCAAGGTTCATAAAGACTTAAAAAGAAAACTTTTTTCTATTAATGTTAGGCGGGATAGCCATCTCATGAATGCAGTACTATTTTCAACATGCAAACTCCAAAATTGAGCTGGACTTGAACTAGAGGAGCAACTTATATAAAGCAAATGGCACTGAAGCAGTAGATAGCCACAATGATAATGTGACGCACAGGGTGTATTCGAGATAGCCATCTACCCTTGGTTTACTGGTGCTCCCCTCACGCCTTCTTCTCCTTGACTCAATTCGAAAACTAGCAGGGCAGTCCGCATTACTAGATTCTCCTTTGACAAAGTCGTCAACCCTGGCAAAAGGTATAAGAGCAACATCATCGCCACCTTGGCGACCACCCGCTATTTTCACCCAATTCAACTGAGAGGCAGAAAACTCTGCACACGGAGGATCTTGTACTGGAAGATTAAGAATATCCTCCATTCTAGCTGCCTACCATATAAAGCACATAGCCCTTATAAGATTAACAACAAAATGAGCAAAATATCAAGAAATAGTTTAAGAATGCCAAAGCCATTGTTTAATAATTCATTTAGGACACGTAAGCTAGGGCAACACGGTAACATGAATCTCTCAACCATGCGCAGTTTCAATCCCCGACTCTCGGTTGTTAATAAATGCACCATCTGTCATGGAGACGCAAGAAAAACCTAAAAGAATTTTTTTTTTTTCTGCAAACTTACAATTCAATAACCCAATTAACAGAATGCCGCGCAAACCGACGAGCAGACAATGAAACCATGCAAAGAGAAACCTGACACACACTTCAAGGACACCAACAAGCAAAAGTGAAAGCAGAATGAGTCGAGATCTTCAACGTCAAAATCCACGAGAAGAAGGCAACGGCACCAACCATTGGCTAGGACCTATTTCTGCTAGAGGACCGGACACCCCAAACCAACGAACACACTCGAGGAATAATCGGGTGATCATCTTCTTCGCAATGCGACACAAGAAGATCCTGATTTCAGTTCTTTCCCACCCAAATCGCAGCGCAGCAAATAGTTCAACGTCACGAAACAAATCACATCATTTAAACGATGGCATCGCCAGAAGAGACTTCGAACTCAATCAACGGGGTTTCATGACCCATCAGCTCAACGAACGATTTGATCCACTCGAACCCAGGCAATAGCTGAAATCGCAGAAGTACCTTAGCCTCGCGGCCCTTCATTATCCACCTCCAGCTTTGCATTCGATTCAATGTTGTACAGAGCCACTATATGCCGGCAGATAAGCCACAAACGATGACGATTATCAGCGAGAGATATCGAAGTCGATTCTCTTCAGAGAAACCCGAGGACCCAGGACTGGAGAGGGTGACTCTCGAGCTTTCAATGGAGTTTTGAGGGTTTCAAGTCACAGATGGAAGTGAAGGAGATGAAAGAAGTGAGACGAGGAAGAAGAAAATACAGACCGCTGGGCTGGGCCGGCTGATTTTTCAGCTTTCCCCGGCGCGTTGAAGCTCAGCGGCCCGGAGGGTATTCTTGTAAAATTCGAAGTTTGGAATTGTTGTCTCCTTTGTTTTGGCCTCTTTTAGGGAACAATACTAGCCCTATAATCGAAAAATGGTAAAGTACCTTAAGAATTTTTTAAATCATGCCGCTTACCACACCAGTATACTATTTTTTCTGTGGCTCTAAATTCTAAACTTTTATCGATGTGACGAAAAAAAAAAATTGTTGGTGATTGCGAGCAACGATGGCTCTAGATTTGAGAACTCGGCTAGGCCAGATCTAGGCATCGGCCATGGAATGAGTAAGGACAATGGAGGAGGAGTGGCTCGGCCTAAATGCGACGGCTAGAGGAGGCCTGGAAGCCAAGTCATTTGGAAGAGGAGGGAGAGAAAAAGTAGATTTTTTTTTTTATTTAACACCGATTCACATTATAATATATGGAGAAAATTTCAAATATTGGCTTGAAGAGCCATCATTTTCTCGAATAAGGCCATGAGGTAGATTTTATTTTAATAAGCGCAAAGTGCCGCCAAAAGTGCCTGTTGGAAAAGAGCATAACTAAAGGTATACTCGTTATTTATTTTTTGAATTTTTTGCCTTTCTTCTTTTTTTTCTTTATTACGGTCGGTGAGGGCCCGACGACCCTCGTCCGGGGCCCTTGTCGACCATGGGCGAGGTGACCCTCACCCTACCCCAAGCTAGGGAAACCCACCCGGACCCTTCGTCAGTGATTGATATAACCGGCAACGTCGCAAAGGAAGGAAAAAAGAGATTTAAAAAACTTTTTAAAAACTAAATAATTGAAATGCTCATGAGGTTTATCTATCACTAAATAATGAGGACATTTAGGATTTATTTATATTGAAAGAAATAATGCTGCTCATCATACTCTTATTTGAAATGTTGTTGTATGTATGCATAAATTCACAATTGATTCAGACTACATTAATGCATATGCCATTTTCAACGCATAACGCCGTGCTCCCAAAATCACGAAGAGTTAGGGATAGAATCTATACACGGCACATAACACACAGTATAACTTGTATAATAGAATATGATAGGGATGGATCAAACCACAAAAAAAAAATCATCAAGAGTTAGAGGAGGCTAGGCTCATCTGTGTTCTTTGACTACTGTCAAATGTCCCAAGACCATGGTCTCTGAGTGGGGCCCCAGATGGCGCAATTAGGCTCATTAGGGTTTATC
>JAGVVM010004761.1:0-38086 GCA_019149425.1 Psidium friedrichsthalianum | reverse complement strand
CCCTCTTCTCTCCCTCTTTTTTTCCTTCTCCCCCCCCCGCCCTTCCTCCCCTCTCTCTCTCTCCCTTCTTCTCCTCCCTCTTCTTTTCCCTTCCTTTTCCCCCTCTTTCCCTTTCCCCCCCTCTCTTCCCCCCCCCTCCCTCCCCCCTTCCCCTCCCTTTCCTGCTCCCTCCTTTTCCCTTCTCTCCCTCCCTCCCTCTCCCTCCCCCTCTTTTTCTCCCCCTCTTTCTTTTTCCTCCGTTCTCTCCCTCTTCCTCTCCCCTCCTCTCCTTTCCCCCTCCTTCCCTTTCTATAGACGGTTGGAGGACGGGATGGGGGGATTGAGGTGGGGTCAGGTGCATGGGGGGCCCTGATTGAAATGGAGAGACAGCTTAGCTTCATCTTGCCCACGTAGCGAGGGAAAACAACGCCAGGATGAGGGCGACCATAGCCTGAGGCAGGCCTTGTCTGGGGAAGGGAGAGATGTGAAAAAGGAAAAGCGGGAAAAGAAAAAGAAAGGAAAAAATGTTAAAATATAAAGGGGACGAAAATGTCTTTTGATCAGGCCCTCTTATCTTCAAAGAGAGCCTCGCCAATAATAAATAAGGCACTTCATGCCTTTATTTGAAACATACACACTTTATATTATTATTTGAGAAAATAAAGGCCATTTCAAACTTTTGTTTGAAAAAAAAAAATCTCATTTTTTAGTTAGTAATCGTCAAAGGGCGAATCACAATGGTGATGGAGGGTGCCCTCTTTTCTAATTTTAAATATTTGTGACAAATTGGACTCTAGATTTTAAATTCTTTGTTGTTTAGATTTATTATTGAAACTTATAAAAAGTTGGCACCTACGTCTGGAGATGCCTAACTAGGGGTTGTTAAAACTAAACCACTAATCGCCAACTAAATCGAATAGAAAATTTGTGCATTTTAGTTCAGTCGATTTTCGGCTTCGATATATTGAATAAATTATTATCCTTTCTTTCGGTTCATTTGGTTGTTTCGGTTAACTGAACCAAACTGAAAATCCTTTTTTTTTCTTTTGTTTTGTTTTTCTCTCTTTTTTTGGTGGCGAGGCACTAAAACAACAGAGTGACAGCAACACAGTTTGAAACTCAGGCAAAGAACAAAAAAAAAAAAACTCGAGGCCACAAATCACTGGCGGTCAAGAACCGATAGGTCAAAATGCGTGAAAACGAAGATGGAGTACCTTCCCTTCAATTGGAGCGAAATCGATTGCAGGCGAGGAAGCCGGAGTACCTTTCCCTCGCCCAGGGCCGTCGCCAGCCTTCAGTCATTGCCAGTAGGTCCGCCGTAGCAACCAAAAACGAAAAAAAAATAAGAATAAAAATAAAAATCAGAAAAAACCTAAAAACTGAACTAACCGACTGGATTTTTTGGATAGGTCAATCAATTGAGGGCAAGATTTGGTGCTGTTCAAACTGACAATTCTAATCTTAATGCGGCTAGTCTCGATTCGATTTTCTTGAAAACGAACTAACTAAACCACTGACACCCTTAATCGCGAATGAAACATTGATTGGTAAAATCATATAAGTTATGCAGACCCGGGTTTATTGAAAAGATTGAGGACTTAATTAAAATATTTCCTATATTAATTGGACTCTATGGGGGGGGGGACTTGTAAAGAGGGGTGATGACTCCACAAGAGTATGCAACTTTCACTCGTTAGTATTTTTTTTTTGTTTTTGCTGAAAGACTCTTAGTATTGAATACATGATTTCTTCGTTAAATCAAGTACCTGAAACTGTATCATCCTCCTCCTTATTCTCAAACTGCTATTCTTCTCTCTGTTCCATGGTGACCTATCACCCCAACCCGCCACACTACCGACACCTTTATTAGAGGTTACGAAAAAGGGTTTACAAACCAATATATTAAAACCATGTTTTGATAGTGTGGATAATAAACGAGACATTAAATTTAAAAAATAAAATTTAAATGGGCCATAAGTAAACTAACTTAATGGGTGTTAAAATGGGATCGTAAATTGGTTAATTGCTGAATCCTAAGAAACTAGTCATTTTTATTTTTTATTCTGTTTTTTTCTTTTTTGCAAAATCCAGTTCTTTCTTTTTTTTTTTTTTTTTTAGGTCGGCGACCCTCACAGCCATAAGGAAAGAACTTGACCCTCGCCCTGAGGATGGCTAGGTCACCAGCCCGTGATTGTGGTGGGGAGGGTTAGGCAGCCCTCATCGGACTTAGAAGTCAAAAAAAAAAATCTAAAAAAAATCCAAATTTCATTTTTTTAATTTTTATTTTCTAATTATAAAATTTTCCAAAATGTTGTGTGTGGCAACATATATTTTTAAAAATTTTATGGGAAATAGATTTGTCGAATTGACTTAAAACATGAAGTGTTTTAGCATATGATCGGTAGGAATGGCAAGGCAATTTGCATTATAATAAAAGGGTCATAAATGGAATTATATGGGTCATTTCCAGTTCGGACCGTTTGTAACCCCGACCCCAACCACCTCATTGAAAGGTCTAACTTTGGACTACCCTCCATTCCTTCCTCTCTCTTGGGAGCTCAATTGATGCATTTGCTTAGGATTAGAGGTTGAAGCATGGAGAGAAATGGGGCAAGTCGATGGTGGGGTCAGCAATGTCGGGGATGTGATGACCACATGGTAGCATGAGAGAAGAGAGAGAGAGACCCCCATGAGACGATTCCGAACTCTAGATAATATATCGATGCCGCATCGCACCGGCATCTGACCCATCATTAGCCTTGTGGCTTTTAGGTTCCATGGATTCTATCAAGTGACACGCAGGCCCGTTGAAACCAAATGGGCCAAATGCATGTTTTTGGCTCGCAATGGTGGGCAAAGCTGTAGTTATATCTTTATATGCGAGATTGGCCCTTGGTGGCCCAGCCCGAGCCTGATAATTCTCCACATTAACATTTTATTGAGAGCAGGTCTGGTCAACAATGTAGAAGGCTAATGATCACTTTTAAATAAATCGTTTTAAATGATTGCCCAATGAAAAAGTGCCGCAACACCACAGTATGTATATCTTCCATGTACTTAATCAAAGGTCTCGTATTGAAACCATTTTGAAAACATCTGTTACTTAATTGAGAAAAAAAAAAGGTAGATATTTTTTACTTAGGAGTTAAACTTCTTTAGAGTCAACCTCATGTCCGAGTCTGAACACTACTTTAGCAAAGGTCAATGACCATCAGATTCTTCCAATCTTTAAAACCATTGAGTCACCACCCCCGACTGTGGCGGCCAATGCCCTGAGGCCGAGCCCCAGCGAACAAAGGTGCGGTGTACTTAAAATTCTAACTGGCTTGTGTGACGAAGGTGCGTAAGGCACATGGGGACAGCATTGTTGCTCCATAATTAGCCATGGAGGGGGGATCAAATTGGTGTGCTAAATCTAGCCATGAAGCTCCTTTGTGGCAGATATCGAGTTGGGCTTGTTACCGCAACGAGCCTCGTACGGTGAAGAGACGAAGCTAGGCGGGAGACTGCGGATGGCAACGGAAGCGTGGTGTCGGGTCATGAGGTGAGTAGAGGGGACAGAGATGAGTAAGGCACGTATCTTATCCATTTTTATCCCGCCCTACACATTGGATTCTTTTAATTTTGATTGTATCAATCAATCTATAGGACTTATGTCCGGGCTAAATGCACAATTAGCCTCGATGGACGGATGGGATTTGTTGCTCTTTAGTCCAGTGGTCTTAAAGCCCAATTCCCAACGCTCCTCCCTCCCTCTCTCTCTCTCTTCTCTTTTTTATTTCGTTCGTTCGTCCGTCCATGTTCGTCTCTCTCACTCGCATCCAGGCGCTGAACGGTATGTTATTCGCTTCGATGGAAAGTTTCCGGAAACAATTCAATCTTTTATCAGTTCCATTATGATTGTTTCTGTTGTTCTTCTTCCGTTCTTTCAGCTTGATTTGGATGATTCTTATCGCGCCGATGACGGTTTTATGCTTTCGATGTCGTGACTCGCACACCAAGTGTGTCGACAAATTGCACCCTGTTTCTGTTTGAGGCACCAACCTCCTTTTTTTTGGCTGCCTATTGGGCGGGAACCTGTTTCTGTAATGGCATATTGCTGGGCTGTTCACCTGATGAAAAAGAAAGATGCGAAACATTTCTTTTGTAGCCAACATTAAACGACTTAGTTTTTTGGCGTGGAAATGCGAGCCCCACTTGGTCGCCGCTGCTCTAAGCACAGCCAACCCGATTATAGATTCCTAAGAAGCATAACCAGATTCAAATTTGGAGATCTTATAGTACCTTTGTTTCTTTTCCCTTGAGGGTGTTTTTCATTGCCCACGCACGTGTGTGTTTCTGTTGACGATGCGAATCATTTTTAACTCTCATTAGCATTCAGAGGCTTCATTGTACTGAAATGTGACTTCCTTGTAGTGTGGCTCAAAAAAGCTAGTCCCGGAAAGCAAACATTGGTCAGACAGACAGTGTGATCGAGCGGTGATTAACAGAGCATGCTCGACGAATCACATGAAGAAATTTAAATCGATCCCCTTATAAGTAGTGTCCAGTCGGCTCCAGGTCTGGCAATATCCTTACTTCTTTGGACATCTATCCTAGGGGGACAAGATCATAAAATAACAGAGGTATGAAAGTGTTTGACGCCCATTGCCACTGCAAGACCCAAGGGTCTGGCATATGGCACCGAAGTTAATTGAGTCAGCCCTTCAGTCTGGTTGTAGTTAAATTTGCAGTTAATGGAACCCATGAGAAAGACTGCATTTGGTGAAGCAAATGAGCGACGACCATCCTTGTACCAATTCCAAACTTTGGACTCCATCCTTGGTTTGTTGCCGATAGAAGCCCCACTGGTTCCAAATGCTAAGGCAATTTTTGAGGCCACTCTTCTGCTGCAGTGGGAGAGATTGGTTTGGACAAAGGGTCCATGGGAGGAAGATTGATTTCGACGACCAGGTCGAAGTGTTCCAGAAACAGCTCGAACTTGCAAAAGAGTTGAACAGACCTGCTTCGATCATTGCGTTCCGAGCATTCGGCGATCTTCTTCAGATATTGAAAGACGCAGGGCCTTTTCTGCTGGTTTCATCCTCCACTTCTTACTTAGGTTCGGCCGAAATGGTTCCTCAGTTTGTTGAAGTCGGTGCTTATTTTCATTCTCAGGATTTCTCATGTCCATGAAAGAGCAGAAGGCAAAGAAGATGTTGAAAGCAGTTCCTTTCGAAAGAATTTTACTGGAAACAGATGCGCCGGATGCATTGCAAAGAAACCCGATTTGTCAATCGATGGGGATGCTCGTTGTAGTGTAAGTCAGGCTCATGAAGGAAGCATCGAATCTACATTCTGACGGAATCTCTGAATCATCGCAAAACATTGTTTGCGGATGATTCAGAGATTCAGTCAGAGATGGTAGATTCGATGTTCCTTCATGAGCCTGACTTACACTACAACGAGCATCCCATCGATGACAAATGCGGGGTCTTTGGCAATGCATCCGGCGCATCTGTTTCCAGTAAAATCTTCGAAAGGAACTGCTGTTCAACATCTTCTTTGCCTCTGCTCTTTCATGGACATGAGAAATCCTGAGAATGAAAAATAAGCACCGACTTCAAACAAACTGAGGAACCATTTCGGCCGGAACCTAAGTAAGAGTGGAGGATGAAACCAGCAGGAAAAGGCCCTGCGTCTTTCAATATCTGAAGAAGATCGCCGAATGCTCGGACGCAATGAATCGAAGCAGGTCTGTTCAACTCTTTTGCAAGTTCGAGCTGTTTTCTGGACACTTCGACCTGGTCGTCGAAATCAATCTTCCTCCCATGAGACCCTTTGTCCAAACCAATCTCTCCCACTGCAGCAGAAGGAGTGGCCTCAAAAAATTGCCTTAGCATTTGGAACCAGTTGGGGCTTCTATCGGCAACAAACCAAGGATGGAGTCCAAAGTTTGGAATTGTACAAGGATGGTCGTCGCTTCATTTGCTTCACCAAATGCCAGTCTTTCTCATGGGTTCCATTAACTGCAAATTTAACTACACCAGACTGAAGGGCTGACTCAATTAACTTCGGTGCCATATGCCAGACCCTTGGGTCTTGCAAGTGGCAATGGGCGTCAAACACTTTTCATACCTCTGTTATTTTATGATCTTGTCCCCTAGGATAGATGTCCAAGAAGTAAGGATATTGCCAGACCTGGAGCCGACTGGACACTACTTATAAGGGGATCGATTTAAATTTCTTCATGTGATATCGTCGAGCATGCTCTGTTAATCACCGCTCGACACACTGTCTGTCTGACCAATGTTTGCTTTCCGGGACTAGCTTTTGAGCCAACTACAAGGAAGTCACATTCAGTAAATGAAGCCTCTGAATGCTAATGAGAGTTAAAATGATTCGCATCGTCAACAGAAAACACACACGTGCGTGGGCAAATGAAAAAACACCTCAAGGAAAAGAAAACAAGGTACTATAAGATCTCCAAATTTGAATCTGGTTATGCTTCTTAGAATCTATAATCGGGTTTGGCTGGTGGCTTAGAGCAGCGCGACAAGTGGGGCTCGCATTTCCACGCCAAAAAACTAAGTCGTTTAATGTGGCTACAAAAGAATGTTTCGCATCTTTCTTTTCATCAGGTGAACATCCCAGCAAAATATGCCATTACAGAAACAGTTCCCGCCCAATAACAGCCAAAAAAAAAAAAAAGAGGTTGGTGCCTCAAACAGAAAAAGGGTGCAATTTTGTCGAACACTTGGTGTGCGAGTCACGACATCGAAAGCATGAAAACCGTCATCGGCGCGATAAGGAATCATCCAATCAAGCTGAAAGAACGGAAGAAGAACAACAGAAAACAATCATAATGGAAACTGATAAAGATTGAATTGTTTCGGAACTTTTCGATCGAAGCGAATAACATACCGTTCAGCGCCTGGATGCGAGTGAGAGAAGGGAATGGACGGACGAACGAACGATAAAAATCGGAGAGAGAGAGAGAGAGAGAGGGAAGGGAGGAAGCGAGCGGTTGGAAATTGGGCTTAAGACACTGACTAAATAGCAACAAATCCCATCCGTCCATCGAGGCTAGTGTGCATTGAGCCCGGGATGTAAGTCTATAGATTGATTGATTACATCAAATTAAAAGAATCCAATGTTTGGGGCGGGATAAAAATGGATAGGATACAGGCCTTACTCATCTCTGTCCCCTCTACTCACTCATGACCGACACCCAAGCTTCATTAGCCATCCGTAAGTCTCCCGCTGAGCTTCGTCTCTTCACCGTACAGAGGCTCGTTGCGGTAACAAGCCCAAACTCGATATCTGCCACAAAGGAGCTTCATGGCTAGATTTAGCACACCAATTGTGATCCCCCCATCCAGGGCTAGATATGGAGCAACAATAGCTGTCCCCATGTGCCTTAAGCACCTTCGTCACACAAGCAGTTCACCGCACCTCTGTTCGCTGGGCTTGACATCAGCATTGGCTGCCATGGTCGGGGGGTGGTGACCAGATGGTTTGTTACAGCTTGAAGATCTGAATGGTCGACCTTTTAAAGAATGTCAGACTCCAAGGTAACTAAAGGTTTAAACTTCTTCACGTAAAATATCAATACCTTTTTTTTTTCCAATTACTAACAGATGTTTTCAAATGGGTTCAATACCGGGCCTTTGATTAAGTAAATGGAAGATAATACAACTGTGGTTGTCGTGGCACTTATTTCATTGGGCAACATTTAAAACGATTTCTTAAAGTGATCATTAGCCTTTACAATGTTGACCCAGACCTGCTCTCAATAAAACATCTTAATGTGGAGAATTCAGGCTCGGGCTGGGCCACCAAGGGCCCAATATGGCCAGATTATAAACTAACTAGCTTTGCCCAAACCGGCCTAAAACTTATCATTTGGCCCATTTGGTTTGGACGGGCCTGGCGGTGCACTTGGAAGAATCCATGGACCTATGGGCCACCAGGCTAATGATCGGGTCCGATGCCGGTGCGGATGCTGACATGAATATATTATCTAAGTTAGGAATCGTCTCAGGGTCTCTCTCTCTCTCTCATGCTACCATGTGGTCATCACCATCACCGCCATTGCTGACAACCACCATCGAACTTGGCCCATTTCTCTCCATGCTTCAACCTCGAATCTAAGCAAATGGCATCAATTGGAGCTCAAAGAGAGAGGAAGGAATGGAGGGTAGTCAAAGTTAGACCTTTCAAATGATGGGTTGGGTCGGGTTACAAACGGTCCGACTGGAAATGACCCATATAATTCATTTATGACCCTTTTATTATAATGCAAATTTCTTGACCATTCCCACCGATCAATATTGCTAAAACACTTCAATGTTTAAGTCAATATCGACAAATCTATTTCCCATAAAATTTTAAAAAATCATATTGCAAAACATTTTGGAAAATTTTTATAATTAGAAAATAAAAATAAAAAAATGAAATTTGATTTTTTTGAATTTTTTTTTTGAACTTCTAAGTCCGATGAGGGCTGCCTAACCCTCACCCACCACAAGCACGGGCTGGTGACCCTAGCCATCTTCAGGCGAGGGTCAAGTTCTTTCCTTATGGCTAGTGAGGGTCGCCGACACTCACTGGATTTTGCAAAAAAGAAAAAAAAGAATAAAAAATAAAAAAATGACTAGTTTCTTATGATTCAGCAATTAACCAATTTACGATCCATTTAACACCCATTAAGTTAGTTACTTATGGCCCATTTAAATTTATTTTTAAATTTAATGTAACTCGTTTATGATCCACACTATCAAACATGGTTTAATATATTGGTTTGTAAACCCTTTTTCGTAAACCTCTAAATAAAGGTGTCGGTAGTGTGCGGGTTGGGGTGATGGTCAACATGGAACAGAGAGAAGAATAGCAGTTATGGATGAAGGAGGAGGATGGATACAGTTTCAGGTACTTGATTTAACGAAGAAATCATGTATTCAATTACATAACGAGTATTCAGCAAAAAAAAAAAAAAATACATAACGAGTGAAAGTGCATACTCTTGTGGAGTCATCACCCCTCTTTACAAGCCCATAGTAGTCCAATTAATAGTAAAATATTTTAATAATTCCTCAATCTTTTCAATAAACCGGGTCTGCATAACTTATATGATTTTACCAATCAAGTTCATTCGCATTAAGGGTGTCAGTGGTTTAGTTAGGTTCAGTTTTTCAAGAAAATCGAATCGAACTAGACCATTAGAATTAGAATGTAAGTTTGAACAGCACCAAATCTTGCCCTCAATTGAATATGAACCTATCAAAAAATCCAGTTCGGTTTAGTTCAGTTTTTAGTTTTTCTGATTTTTATTTTTATTCTTATTTTTTTTTCGTTTTTGGTTGGCTGACGGCGGAGCTACTGGCACTGACTGAAGGCTGGCGACGGCCTGGGCGAGGGAAGGTACTCCGGCTTCCGCCTGCAATCGATTTCGCTTCCAATGAAGGGAAGGTACTCCATCTTCGTTTCACGCATTTTGACCTATCGGTTCTTGACCGGCCAGTGATTTGTGCCTCGACTTGCCTGAGTTTCAAATGTTGCTGCACTCTGTTGTTTTAGTGCCTCGGCCACCAAAAAAGAAGAGAAAAACAAAACAAAAGAAAAAAAAAAGGATTTTCAGTTGGTTCAGTTAACCGAAACAAACCAAAATGAACCGAAAGAAAAGGATAATAATTTTTCAATTAATCGAACCGAAAATCGAACTGAACTAAAATGCACAAATTTTCTATTCGATTTAGTTCGATTAGTGGTTTAGTTTTAACATCCCTAGTTAGCATGCTCCAGACGTAGGTGCCAACTTTTATAAGTTTCAATAATAAATCTAAACAACAAAAAGAATTTTAAAATCTAGAGTCCAATTTGTCACAAATATTTAAAATTAGAAAGAGGCACCCTCCATCACCATTGTGATCGCCCTTTGACGATACTAATAAAAAAATGAGATTTTTTTTTTTCAAACAAAAGTTTGAAATGCCTTTATTTTCTCAAATAATAATATAAAGTGTGTATTGTTTCAAATAAAGGCATGAAGTGCCATTATTCTATTATTGGCGAGGCTCTCTTTGAAATAATGAGGGCCTGATCAAAAGACATTTTCGTCCTTTATATTTTACATTTTTCCTTTCTTTTTCTTTTCCCTTTTCCTTTTTCCTCTCCCCTTCCCCAGACAAGGCCGCCTCAGGCTAGGGTCGCCCTCAGCCTGCGTTGTTTCCCTCGCTAGCGTTGGGCAAGATGAAGCTAAGCTGTCTCTCCATTTCAATCCTCCTCCAACCCCCCCCCCCCCCCCTCCCCCCTCTCTACCTTGGAATTCTCCGACTTCTCCATCTTCTGCCTTTTTCCCTGATTAGTGTCTCTGTTATCGTCGTCTCGGATAAGCAAATTAAAGTTTCTCTCTTTAATCTAAGAATCAAAGAAGTTAGCATTTTGGACGTGATCAGACATGAAAATTGTCATTTAGTTTGATGGATATATAGAGATACAAAGCATTCACGGTTCCCAACCTCCTACTATTTATCTTTTCTATTTCTCATTGTTTTTGCTCTCTATGTTGACTGGGGTTCAGCATGCATTGGACGCCAGCTTAGGCGAGGGCAACAGCCTAAGTGTCGGGCGAGGGTCACCCTAGCCTGCCCATGTGAGGGCGACCCTTACCTAAGGTGGTAATGTTAGGGAAGGGGAGAAGGGAAAATGAAGAAAAAAAAAAGAAAAAAGAAAAGGAAAAAGACAAGGAAAGGAAAGCAGAAGAAAGGAAAAATATTTAAAAATGTAAAGGATGAAAATGCTTTTCGACCAGGCCATTTCTTTGAAATATGAGGTATGTCAAGCCCTTCTTGATTAGTGTCTCTGTTATCGTCGTCTCGGATAAGCAAATTAAAGTTTCTCTCTTTAATCTAAGAATCAAAGAAGTTAGCATTTTGGATGTGATCAGACATGAAAATTGTCATTTACTTTGATGGATACATAGAGATACAAAGCATTCACGGTTCCCAACCTCCTACTATTTATCTTTTCTATTTCTCATTGTTTTTGCTCTCTATGTTGACTAGGGTTCAGCATCCATTGGACGCCAGCTTAGGCGAGGGCAACAGCCCAAGTGTCGGGCGAGGGTCACCCTAGCCTGCCCATGTGAGGGCGACCCTTGCCTAAGGTGGTAATGGTCAGGGAAGGGGAGAAAGGAAAATGAAGAAAAAAAAAGAAAAAAGAAAAGGAAAAAGACAAGGAAAGGAAAGCAGAAGAAAGGAAAATATTTAAAAATGTAAAGGAGAAATGCTTTTCGACCAGGCATTTCTTTGAAATATGAGGTATGTCAAGCCTTCTTTGATTAGTGTCTCTGTTATCGTTGTCTCGGATAAGCAAATTAAAGTTTCTCTCTTTAATCTAAGAATCAAAGAAGTTAGCATTTTGGATTGATCAACATGAAAATTGTCATTTAGTTTGATGGATAAATAGAGATACAAAGCATTCACGGTTCCCAACCTCCTACTATTTATCTTTTCTATTTCTCATTGTTTTTGCTCTCTATGTTCACTGGGTTCAGCATCCATTGGACGCCAGCTTAGGCGAGGGCAACAGCCCAAGTGTCGGGCGAGGGTCACCCTAGCCTGCCCATGTGAGGGTGACCCTTGCCTAGGTGGTAATGTCAAGGAAGGGGAGAAGGGAAAATGAAGAAAAAAAAAAGAAAAAAGACAAGGAAAGGAAAGCAGAAGAAAGGAAAAATATTTAAAAATGTAAAGGATGAAAATGCTTTCGACCAGGCATTCTTTGAAATAGAGGTATGTTAAGCCCTTTTTGAAATAATGTCAATTTAGGTTTATTATTTGGAGAAAATGAGAGCACTTTTATCATTTTTTGAAATTTTTCTTTTTTAACTAATCATACTAGAGCTTAGTTAGTGCCATGTAGAAAGAGAAAATAGTGAAAAAAGGTCACGTATTCTCTTCTTCCTCAAATCCAACCAAATCAAAAAGCTTAGAAACTCGCACCTATGACAATGCAAAACCGCTCACCCACGACCACCGATTGAGCGGTCATGACTTTGAGTTTCACGACCCTAAAATTTTGTGTCTCGAAAGATCTCACTGCCATGGTTATCGTGAGCTCATATCGAGCGGCCATGGCCGTGAACTCGAGTTGTCATGGTGTCCACAAGCTTGAGCTTGAATGACCATGGTCGCCGCAAGCTTAGAGCTTGATTACAGGGTTATGGTTGTCGTGATGGATCCCGTCTCTTTTTTTAATTTATCTTTCCTAAATTGGTTTAATTTGGCGCCCCATCGCAATATCGAGTGCGCATTCTTGCATTCACATTATTATTCTCAACGGTGCATGTCAACAAAAATCGACCCATAAAAGACAAATTACGAGGAAAAGACTAACCAAGAGATTTTTTATAAAGCAGAGAAATGCTTTTGATTACAGAAAAGATGAATAATTTCGGCAAAAGTCGGGTAACCAACGGTCACATTTACCTTACGAAAAGATTAGTAGTCCGAAGAGTGGCGTCAGCGAGCTTGACCAAACTTCAGCCGCTCACTTCAATCACCTATGTCGAACGCCGTCGCCAACGGCCTCGCCGGCGCCGGAGGCGGCATCATTGCTCAAATCATCACTTATCCCTCCAGACGGTCTCTCTCTCTCTCTCTCTCTCTCTCTCTCTCTCTCTGTTTTACGTACACGGAGACGAAATGGTATCGATTGGCTTTTGAACCATGACAGGTGAACACGCGGCAGCAAACCGAGCGAGTAGCGAAGAAAGGCCTGAACGGTGCCGATAAGAAAACGTTGCCTGCGCAAACACGGCCCGCGGCAGGCACTTTCCTTCAAATTCTCCAGGTTTTGATGTGGAAGCTTTGGTAACGGCGGTTTGCTCCGGTTAGTGAGTATGTGGACAGTGAGAGGATTTTTGCATTTGATGTCAGGTTCTGAAGACGGAAGGTTGGGGAGGACTGTATAGCGGACTCAGGCCTTCTTTATTTGGCACGGCGGCTCGCAGGTACAGAGCGAGCTTCTTATTTATCATGTCATTGCTTCGATCAGTAACTAGACGAGTGACAAATTCCTCCGACGGTTCATCTTCGATGCTTTCGGAAAGTTCATCTGCGAAGAGGATTTTGCTTAAGGTTTGTGACGACTGAGACGAGGTGAGTACGGAGGGACGGGGCTAGAGCAATGGCTTGGCAGTATGCGGGTGAGGCTAAGCGCGTCTTCTGTCCAATATCGCTTAGGGTAGTCCTGGACTAGTGGGTAAGACTTGGGTTTTCTACTCTGTGTAACTCGTTTTAAAGCTGTGTGAGGGCTCCAGCCAAAGCGGATAATATTACACCGTGGTAGCGCCGGGTCCTTACAAGGTTAACTTTGAAGTTGATTAGGACTGAGTGTTAGGTAGAGGTCTAATTTGCTAGTTTGCTACAGTTGGACTTGCCCGCTATACTAGCACTAATTACATGATAGCTTGTTAGTGCCAGTGGCATTGGATTAGTGGAATAAGAAAGACAATAGTCGTCCCTCCTGGACAGTGACCGAGGAGAGTTCTGTGATTAGATAAGTGTGTGAATCAGGATGGTTGATCACTGTGACACTCGACTAAACGATCTCCATTTCCCATTTGGTAGCTGTTTTAAGGCTTGTTCTACTGTTGATAAAGGCAAAAGTTTGACTCAGAAATGTGTATGCGTCTGAGAGCTGAAACACTTTGCTGATATTGGAAAACACAACAATGATGGATGAGACGTAGTCCGTACAATTAGATTGATAAATGGATGCAGTTTTTTTTTTGTTTGGGGGGGGGGGGGAAGAATGGATGCAGTTTTGTTTGCATTCCCATAGTACAATTTTTCTTTTTGATTCTAACTATCTTCTCTAATACTGCCAGGGAGTATACTACTATTTCTATCAGGTTTTCAAAAACAAGGCTGAGACCATTGCCGCTGCTCGTAAGGAGAAAGGTCGCGGGGGATGGAACAGTTGGCATGTTCTCTGGCTAGTTGTGGCAGCTATTGCTGGGTGAGTGGTCAGTTCTCATAATCATTAGGGATTTCTTTCCAATCAACTTCATTTTGAGAGAGTTTGAGGGTGATATAAAAGGGCATTGAGGCCGAGTTTGATCATACTGATGCCTTCTTAGTGTGAGATGCACTTTGCTTTGGTTCATCTATCACAAACGGGATCATGTTCCCCCAACAAATCGTGTCATCTCTTATACCTTGTTTTGCAGGTCCTTGAATGTGTTACTGACCAATCCTATTTGGGTTCTCGTCACTCGGATGCAGGTACCTTTGATTCTTCATTCACTTTATTCTCTGTCACTACATAGAGGTTTAGTATTGAATTCTTGCATATGAGATTGGTGTTCAGCTAATCAGGTCCCTCATCTTTCGATATCTTTCACTTGTCAATCTTTTGTAGCACTACGGTCCAGCACTATGATTCTGCATGCTAACTGTTTTTACTATCATTCAAACGAGCACTGAGTACCCAGCGGAAGAAATTAGTAAAAAGGACATCCTTTTCTTTATGTTTTATCATTGGAAATCTTTTGATGAATATATAAGAGTTTGTGTCGAATAATGTAATGGATTCATATGATTTCTTGTCAGTTAGTAGATCCTGTCTTATATGTAATCTTCCAATTCTGATAACTGCTTCTATTTTACCCAAACCATCATTATTGGTGGCCTTTATATATATATGATTGGCATAATTGTGCTAAGAAAAGTTCTGGGGGAAGACAGTGCTCTTTAGAAGCATGACTATAACTTTCTAAAAATGCTGGTTTTCTGGGATGTCAGAGATAAAATAAAATGAACTTGATGCTTATGCAGTAAGTGCAAGCTATTATAATTATTCTTACAAAGTGTAGATAGACTCCTCATGAGGTACATTAGCTAAATGTAGTTCTTATATATTTTCCTTGTAATTTGAGCGTGTAGACACATACCAAGCAGAAAGAAAAATAATGGAGGGCAAGAAGGATGCTCTATTGGCTGAAGCATTGGAAAGGGGTTGGGAAGAATCTACTTTACATGATAAATTGGCTGAACTTGAATCAGTGAAACCTTGTCCATACGGTACTCTTCAGGCGGTTGGTATTATCTGTATATCCACCTCTACATTAAGCCTGTGCTTTTCCATCAATATCATTCATGATCACCAACAAACCCATCAATATCATTCATGATTGCTGAACAAACCTTTCTTTTTCTCTCTTTGAACTCATATTGAATGCAATGCCAAGTTTCTTTCGCAGTCTCTTGTTCAGCCCATCATCTAAGATGGAGATAATGTGTTCTTACTGCATCATTGGACTGCATTAATCGTTGCTTGAATGAAAATTACAATTTTTCATTATAAGTGAAACATGTCTTGATTAATGACTTCGCTGGATGGTCATGCAAACCACTTCATGATGTAAATATATGCTTGTGGACATTTTGATGTCTTATAGTTTAACATGCATGCACACATGCAAAACATTGCATTTATATATAAGTTCTTGCACAATTTCGTGTGCTCCAGAATACATTAAGCTGTTGATATAGTCACTCTGTTACGATGACAAGACTACTAACAAGCAAGAAAAGATTTCCTCTTGACAAAGTTTGTGCAAACTCAGGGAAGTCCTTTTATCAAGAGCACACAGACAGATACGTGCATGCGCACACTCTACAGCATAATCTTCATCATGTGAAGAAAGATTTAATTTGTGATGGTGTCCGACCATTTAATGTTTTAAAATGGCTCGGACACACATCACAAATTCAAATCTCTTACTTCGACAATGATGAAGATTATGCTGTAGAGTGTGCGCATGCACGTATCTGTCTGTGTGCTCTTGATAAAAGGACTTCCCTGAGTTTGCACAAAACTTTGTCAAGAGGAAATCTTGTTCTATTGCTTGTTAGTAGTCTGTCATCGTCAACAGAGTGACTATATCAACAGCTTAATGTATTCTGGAAGCCACGAAAATTGTGCAAGAACTTATATATAAATGCAATGTATATTTGCATGTGTGCATGCATGTAAACTATAAGACATACAAAATGTCCACAAGCATAATATTTACATCATGAAGTGGTTTGCATGACCATCAGCGAAGTCATTAATCAAGACATGTTCACTTATAAGAAAAATTGTAATTTTCATTCAAGCAACGATTAAATGCAGTCAATGATGCAGTAAGAACACATTATCTCCATCTTAGATGATGGGTCTGAACAAGAACTGCGAAAGGAAACTTGGCCATTGCATTCAATATGAGTTCTAAAGAGAGAAAAAGAAAGGTTTGTTCAGCAATCATGAATGATATTGATGGGGTTTGTTGGTGATCATGAATGATATTGATGGAAAAGCACAGGCTTAATGTAGAGGTGGATATACAGATAATACCAACCGCCTGAAGAGTACGTATGGACAAGTTTCACTGATTCAAGTTCAGCCAATTTATATATGTAAAAGTAGATTCTTCCCAACCCCTTTCCAATGCTTCAGCCAATAGAGCATCCTTCTTGCCCTCCATTATTTTTCTTTTCCTGCTTGGGTATGTGTCTACACGCTCAAATTACAAGGAAATATTATAAGAACTACATTTAGCTAATGTACTCATGAGGAGTCTATCTACACTTTGTAAGAATAATTATAATAGCTTGCACTTACTGCATAAGCAATCAAGTTCATTCATTTTATCTCTGACATCCAGAAAAACCAGCATTTTTAGAAAGTGATAGTCATGCTTCTAAAGAGCACTGTCTTCCCCCAGAACTTTTCTTAGCACAATTATGCCAATCAAATATACATAAAGGCCACCAATAATGATGGTTTGGGTAAAATAGAAGGCAGTTATCAGAATTGGAAGATTACATATAAGACAGGATTACTAACTGACAAGAAATCATATGAATCCATACGATTATTCGACACACAAAACTCTTATATATTCATCAAAAGATTTCCCAATGATAAAACATAAAGAAAAGGATGCTCATTTTTACTAATTTCTTCCGCCTGGGTACTCAGTGCTCGTTTGAATGATAGTAAAAACAGTTATAGATGCAGAATCATAGTGCTGGACCCGTAGTGCTACAAAAGATTGACAAGTGAAAGATCCCGAAAGATGAGGGACCTGATTAGCTGAAACACCAATCTCATATGCAAGAATTCAATACTAAACCTCTATGTAGTGACAGCGAATAAAGTGACACGACAAAGAAGTGACAGATAAGGTCACCTGAGGTACTCTGCCTCGCCTAGTGACGCGAGCAACCCACACAGTAGTGCACTTGGTCAGTAACACATTCAAGACCGCCAAAACAAGGTATAAGGGAGCGAAGACACACGATTTGTTGGGGGAAACATGATCCCGTATTAGTGATGTAGAGGAACCAAAGTAATAAGTAGCATCAAGCTCACACTAAGAAGGGATCAGTATGGAGGACACAAAATCGGCCTCAAATGCCCTATATTATAAAACCCTCAAACGCATCTCTCAAATGAAGTTGGATTGGAAAAGAAATCCATAAGTGATTATGAGAAACTGAACACTAGAGATAATCATTGCAACTGTCCATCTGCCAGCGAACTCTCCAGAGAACAGCGGCAATGTCTGCAGCCTGTTTTGTTATTTTCTTTTAGTAGCTGCGAAAAGCACAACATATAGCATTTTTGAAACCTGATAGAAATAGTAGTTTATACTCCCTGGCAGTATTAGAGAAGATAGTTAGAATCAAAAAGAAAAATTGTACTAATGGGAATGCAAACAAAACTGCATCCATTCTTCCCCCCCCCCCCCCCCAAACAAAAAAAAAAACTGCTCCAATTATCACAATCTAATTGTACGGACTACGTCTCATCCATCATTGTTGATTTTCCAATAGCAGCAAAGTGTTTCAGCTCTTCAGACGCTATACACATTTCTGAGTCAAACTTTTGCCTTTATCAAACAGTGAACAAGCCTTAAAACAGCTACCAAATGGGAAATGGAGAATCGTTTAGTCGAGTGTCACAGTGATCAAACCATCCTGATTCACACACTTATCTAATCACAGAAACTCTCCTCGGTCACTGTCCAGGGGGGACGACTATTGTCTTTCTTATTCCACTAATCCAATGCCACTGGCACTACACCAGCCTATCATGTAATTAGCGCTAGTATAGCGGGCAAGTCCAACTGTGCAAACTAGCAAAATTAGACCTCTACTAACACTCAGTCCTAATCAACTTCAAAGTTAACCTTGTAAGGACCCGGCGCTACCCCCGGTGTAATATTATCTGCTTTGCTGGGAGCCCTCACACAGCTTTAAAACGAGTTACCAGAGTAGAAAACACCAAGTCTTACCCACTAGTCCAGGACTACCCTAAGCGATATTGGACAGAAGACGCGCTTAGCCTCACCCGCATACTGCCAAGCCATTGCTCTAGCCCCGTCCCTCCGTACTTACCTCGTCTCAGTCGTCACAAACCTTAAGCAAAATCTCTTCGCCAGAATGAACATTTTCCGAAAAGCATCGAAGATGAACCGTCGGAGGAATTTGTCACTCGTCTAGTATGATCGAAGCAATGACATGATAAATAAGAAGCTCGCTCTGTTACCTGCGAAGCCGCCCCGTGCCAAATAAAGAGGCCGGAGTCCGCTATACAGTCCTCCCCAACCTTCCGTCTTCAGAACCTGACATCAAATGCAAAATCCTCTCAGCGTCCCACATACTCACTAACCGAGAAGCTAACCGCGTTACCAAAGCTTCCACATCAAAACCTGGAGAATTTGAAGGAAAGTGCCTGCCGCGGGCCGCGTCTGAGCAGGCAACGTTTTCTATCGTCACCGTTTCAGGCCTCTTCTTCGCTACTCGGCTCTTGTGTTGCACTGCCGCGTGTTCACCGTCGTGGTTCAAAAAGGCCAATCGATACATTCGTCTCGTGCACGTTAAAACAGAGAGAGAGGGAGAGGAGATGGAGATGAGAGAGAGAGATGAACACGTACTGGAGAGGATAAGTGATGATTTGAGCAATGATCCGCCTCCGGCGCCGGCGAGGCGGTTGGCGACGGCGTTCGCACATAGGTGATTGAAGTGAGCGGCTGAAGTTTGGTCAAGCTCGTGACGCCACTTCCCCTTCGGAGTACTATCTTTTCGTCGGAAGGTAATATGTGACCGTTGGTTACTCTACTTTTGCCGAAATTATTCATTCTTTTCTTTGTAATTCGAAAGCATTTCTTGCTTTATAAAAAATCTCTTGGTTAGTGTTTTCCTCGGCAAATTTGTCTTTTTATGGGTTCGATTTGTCGACATGCACCTTGAGAATAATAAATGTGAATGCCAAGAATGCGCAATCAATATTGCGATGGGCTCCAAAATTAAACCAAATTTAGGGAAAGATAAATTAAGAAAAAGAGACGGGATCACATCACGACAACCATAACCCTTAGTAATCAAGCTCTCAAGCTTGGCGGGGACCATGGTCATCAAGCTCAAGCTTGTGGACACCATGACAACTCGAGTTCACGGCCATGGCCCGGCCCGATATGAGCCTCACGATAACCATGGGCAACGAAATCTTTTCGAGACACAAAATTTTAGGGTCGTGAAACTCAAAGTCATGACCGCTCAATCGGGTGTGGGTTCGTGGGTGAGCGGTTTTTGCAATTGTCATAGGTAGTACTGAGTGTCTAAGCTTTTTTGATTTGGTTGGATTTGAGGGAAGAAGAGGAAATACGGACCCCTTTTTTCACTATTTTCTCTTTCCTACATGGCACCTAACTAAAGCTCTCGTCTGATTAGTTAATTGTAATTTTTTAAGAAAAATTTCAAAAAATGAATAAAGTGCTCTCATTTTCTCAAATAATAACCTAAATGGAATTATTTCAAGAAGGGCTTAACATACCTCATATTTAAAGAAATGCCTGGTCGAAAGCATTTCATCCTTTACATTTTTAAATATTTTTCCTTTCTCTGCTTTCCTTTCCTTGTCTTTTTCTTTTTTTTCTTCATTTTCCCTTCTCCCCTTCCTTGACCATTACCACTTAGGCAAGGGTCCCATCACATGGGCAGGCTAGGGTGACCCTCGCCCGACACTTGGGCTGGTGCCCGCGCCTAAGCTGGCGTCCAATGGATGCTGAACCCCAGTGAACATAGAGAGCAAAAACAATGAGAAATAGAAAAGATAAATAGTAGGAGTTGGGAACCGTGAATGCTTTGGTATCTCTATTTATCCATCAAACTAACTGACAATTTTCATGTTGATCCACATCCAAAATGCTAACTTCTTTGATTCTTAGATTAAAGAGAGAAAACTTTAATTTGCTTATCCGAGACAACGATAACAGAGGACACTAATCAAAGAAGGGCTTGACATACCTCATCATTTCAAAGAAATGCCTGGTCGAAAAGCATTTCATCCTTACATTTTTAAATATTTTTCCTTTCTTCTGCTTTCTTTCCTTGTCTTTTTCCTTTTCTTTTTCTTTTTTTTCTTCATTTTTCCTTCTCCCCTTTCCCGACCATTCCACCTTAGGCAAGGGTCGCCCTAAATGGGCAGGCTAGGGTGACCCTCGCCCGTACACTTGGGCTGTTTTGGCCCCTCGCCTAAGCTGGGCGTCCAATGGATGCTGAACCCTAGTCAACAAGAAGGAGCAACAAACAACGAGAAATAGAAAAGATAAATAGTAGGAGTTGGGGAACCGTGAATGCTTTGTATCTCTATGTATCCATCAAAGTAAATGACCAATTTTCATGTCTGATCACATCCAAAAATGCTAACTTCTTTGATTCTTAGATTAAAGAGAGAAAACTTTAATTGCTTTTCCGAGACGACGATAACAGAGACACTAATCAAAGGAAGGGCTTGACATACCTCATATTTCAAAGAAATGCCTGGTCGAAAAGCATTTTCATCTTTACATTTTTAAATATTTTTCTTTCTTCTGCTTTCCTTTCCTTGTCTTTTTCCTTTTCTTTTTTCTTTTTTTTTTCTTCATTTTCCCTTCTCCCCTTCCCTGACCATTACCACCTTAGGTAAGGGGTCGCCCTCACATGGGCAGGCTAGGGTGACCCTCGCCCCGACACTTAGGCTGTTGCCCTCGCCTAAGCTGGCGTCCAATGCATGCTGAACCCCAGTCAACATAGAGAGCAAAAACATGAGAAATAGAAAAGATAAATAGTAGGAGGTTGGGAACCGTGAATGCTTTGTATCTCTATATATCCATCAAAACTAAATGACAATTTTCATGTCTGATCACGTCCCAAAATGCTACTTCTTTGATTCTTAGATTAAAGAGAGAAACTTTAATTGTGCTTATCCGAGACGACGATAACAGAGACACTAATCAGGGAAAAAGGCAGAAGATGGAGAAGTCGGAGAATTCCAAGGTAGAGAGGGGGGAGGGGGGGGGGGGGGGGTTGGAGGAGGATTGAAATGGAGAGACAGCTTAGCTTAATCTTGCCCAACGCTAGCGAGGGGAAACAACGCAGGCTGAGGGCGACCCCTAGCCTGAGGCGGCCTTGTCTGGGAAGGGGAGGGAGAGGAAAAAGGAAAAGGGAAAAGAAAAAAGAAAGGAAAAATGTAAAATATAAAGGGACGAAAATGTCTTTTGATCAGGCCTCATTATTTCAAAGAGAGCCTCGCCAATAATAGAATAATGGCACTTCCTGCCTTTATTTGAAAAACATACACACTTTATATTATTATTTGAGAAAATAAAGGCATTTCAAACTTTTGTTTGAAAAAAAAAAATCTCATTTTTTTATTAGTATCGTCAAAGGGCGATCACAATGGTGATGGAGGGTGCCTCTTTTCTAATTTTAAATATTTGTGACAAATTGGACTCTAGATTTTAAAAATTCTTTTTGTTGTTTAGATTATTATTGAAACTTATAAAAGTTGGCACCTACGTCTGGAGCATGCTTAACTAGGATGTTAAAACTAAACCACTAATCGAACTAATCGAATAGAAAATTTGTGCATTTTAGTTCAGTTCGATTTTCGGTTCGATTAATTGAAAAAATTATTATCCTTTTCTTTCGGTTCATTTGGTTGTTTCGGTTAACTGAACCAAACTGAAAATCCTTTTTTTTTCTTTTGTTTTGTTTTTTTCTCTTCTTTTTTGGTGGCCGAGGCACTAAAACAACAGAGTGCAGCAACATTTGAAACTCAGGCAAGTAGAGCACAAATCACTGGCCGGTCAAGAACCGATAGGTCAAAAATGCGTGAAACGAAGATGGAGTACTTCCCTTCATGAAGCGAAATCGATTGCAGGCGGAAGCCGGAGTACCTTCCCTCGCCCAGGCCGTCGCCAGCCTTCAGTCCAGTGCCAGTAGCTCCGCCCGTCAGCCAACCCAAAAACGAAAAAAAAATAAGAATAAAAATAAAAATCAGAAAAACTAAAAACTGAACTAAACCGAACTGGATTTTTGATAGGTTCATATTCAATTGAGCGGCAAGATTTGGGCTGTTCAAACTTACATTCTAATTCTAATGGTCTAGTTCGATTCGATTTCTTGAAAAACTGAACCTAACTAAGCCACTGACACCTTAATGCGAATGAACTTGATTGGTAAAATCATATAGGTTATGCAGACCCGAGTTTATTGAAAAGATTGAGGAATTATTCTTAAAATATTTTACTATTAATTGGACTACTATGGGCTTGTAAAGAGGGGTGATGACTCCACAAGAGTATGCACTTTCACTCGTTATGTATTTTTTTTTTTTTTTGGCTGAATACTCGTTATGTAATTGAATACATGATTTCTTCGTTAAATCAAGTACCTGAAACTGTATCCATCCTCCTCCTTCATCCATAACTGCTATTCTTCTCTCTGTTCCATGGTTGACCATCACCCAACCCGCACACTACCGACACCTTTATTTAGAGGTTACGAAAAAGGGTTTACAAACCAATATATTAAACCATATTTGATGGTGTGGATCACAAATGAGTTAATTAATTTAAAAAATAAATTTAAATGGGTCATAAGTAACTAACTTAATGGATGTTAAATGGATCGTAAATTGGTTACCTACTGAATCATAACAAACTAGTCATTTTTTTATTTTTTTATTCTTTTTTTTCTTTTTTGCAAAAATCTAGTGAGTGTCGGCGACCATCACTAGCCATAAGGAAAGGACTCGACCCTCGCCTATAGATGGCTAGGGTTGCCCAAGCCCGTGCTTCTGGTGGGTAAGGTTAGGCAGCCCTCATCGGACTTAGAAGTTCAAAAAAAAATAAAAAAAATGAAATTTGATTTTTTTAATTTTTTTTTTTCTAATTATAAAAATTTTCCACGATGTTTTAGTAATTATGATTTTTTAAAATTTTTATGGGAAATGGGTTTATTGAATTGACTTAAACATTGAAGTGTTTTAGCAATATTGATCGGTGGGAATGGTCAAGAAATTTGCATTGTAAATAAAAGGGTCATAAATGGATTATATGGGTCATTTCCAATCGGACTGTTTGTAACCTGACCTGACCCGACCCGACCCATCATTTGAAAGGTCTAACTTTGACTACCCTCCATTCCTTCCTCTCTATTTGAGCTCCAATTGATGCCATTTGCTTAGATTCGAGGTTTGAAGCATGGAGAGAATGGGCCAAGTTCGATGGTGGTTGTAGGCAATGGTGGTGATGGTGATGACCACATGGTGTAGAGAGAGAGAAGAGGACCCTGAGACGATTACTAATTTAGATAATATATTTGATGTCGGCATCCGCACCGGCATCGGACCCAATCATTAGCCCGGTGGCCCCATAGGTCCATGGATTCTTCCAAGTGCATCGCCAGGCCCGTCCAAACCAAATGGGCCAAATGAAAGTTTTTAGGCGGGTTTGGGCAAAGCTAGTTAGTAGATAAATCTGCGAGATTGGGGCCCGGATGCCCAGCCCGAGCCTGATAATTCCCCACATTAACATTTTATTGAGAGCAGGTCTGGTCAACAATGTAGAGGGCTAATGATCACTTTAATAAATCGTCTTAATTAGGGGCAGTGATCGGTTCCCAGTCCGCGTCCAGTTCCCCTCAAGAACCGGGAACTGGACCGTGGTCCCGGTTCCCAATTTGTCGGAACCGGGAACCGGACCGACCATCCCGGGAACCGGACCGGACTGGACCGGTCCGGACTGGTGCAAAAAAAAAACGTAACCCAAATTTTTATTATTTTTGAAATCAATGAACGTTTGATAGGAATTCAATATCATATAAAATGATTCATAATAGCAAAAAATATGGGGCCCAACGAGTATAAAAGAGACCCTGGACCCACCATTTGAAAGGTCTAACTTTGACTACCCTCCATTCCTTCCTCTCTCTTTGAGCTCCATTGATGCCATTTGCTTAGATTCGAGGGAAGCACGGAGACAAAAGGGCCAAGTTCGATGGTGGTTGTCGGCAATGGTGGGCAAAGCTAGTTAGATAAATCTGCGCCCGGCCCTCCATGGCCCAGCCCGAGCCTGATAACCACTTGAGAGCAGGTCTGGTCAACAATGTAGAAGGCTAATGATCACTTTTTAATAAATCGTCTTAAATGATTGTCCAATGAAATAAGTGCCGCAACACCACAGTATGTATGATCTTCCATGTACTTAATCAAAGTCTCGTATTGAACCCATTTTGAAAACATCTGTTACTTAATTGAGAAAAAAAAAAGGTATTGATATTTTACGCGAAGAAAGTTAGACCTTAGTTACCTTGGAGTCTAAACATTTCTTTTAGAGGTCAACCATTCATATCTCCGAGCCCTTGTGAACATCCACACTACTTGAGCACCACCATCGTGCAATCAATGACCATTGGTCACTCCTCCATTTTCATCCTTGACTTGCAATCTTTAACAACCATTTGGTCACCACCCCCAACTGTGGCGGCCGATGCTGAGGCCGAGCCCCAGCGAACAGAGGTGCGGTGAATAAAGGCGCAACTGCTTGTGTGACGAAGGTGCGTAAGGCACATGGGGAGAGCTATTGTTGCTCCAAATCTAGCCATGGATGGGGGATCACAATTGGTGTGCTAAATCTAGCAATGAAGCTCCTTTGTGGCAGATATCGAGTTGGGCTTGTTACCGCAACGAGCCTCGTACGGTGAAGAGACGAAGCTCAGCGGGAGACTGCGGATGGCAACGGAAGCTGTGGGTGTCGGGTCATGAGTGAGTAGAGGGGACAGAGATGAGTAAGGCACGTATCCTATCCATTTTTATCCCGCCCTAACATTGGATTCTTTTAATTTTGATTGTATCAATCAATCTATAGGACTTATGTCCCGGGCTAAATGCACACTGGCCTCGATGGACGGATGGGATTTGTTGCTATTTAGTCCAGTGGTCTTAAAGCCCAATTTCCAACCGCTCGCTCCCTTCCCCTCTCTCTCTCTCTCTCGATTTTTATCGTTCGTTCGTCCGTCCATGTCCGTCTCTCTCACTCGCATCCAGGCGCTGAACGGTATGTTATTCGCTTCGATCGAAAAGTTCCGGAAACAATTCAATCTTTATCAGTTCCATTATGATTGTTTCTGTTGTTCTTCTTCCGTTCTTTCAGCTTGATTTGGATGATTCCTTATCGCGCCGATGACGGTTTTCATGCTTTCGATGTCGTGACTCGCACACCAAGTGTTCGACAAATTGCACCCTTTTCTGTTTGAGGCACCAACCTCCTTTTTTTTTTTTTTGGCTGTTATTGGGCGGGAACTGTTTCTGTAATGGCATATTGCTGGGCTGTTCACCTGATGAAAAAGAAAGATGCGAAACATTCTTTTGTAGCCAACATTAAACGACTTAGTTTTTTGGCGTGGAAATGCGAGCCCCACTTGGTCGCGCTGCTCTAAGCACCAGCCAAACCCGATTATAGATTCCTAAGAAGCATAACCAGATTCAAATTTGGAGATCTTATAGTACCTTTGTTTTCTTTTCCCTTGAGGGTGTTTTTCATTTGCCCACGCACGTGTGTGTTTCTGTTGACGATGCGAATCATTTTTAACTCTCATTAGCATTCAGAGGCTTCATTGTACTGAAATGTGACTTCCTTGTAGTTGGCTCAAAAAGCTAGTCCCGGAAAGCAAACATTGGTCAGACAGACAGTGTGATCGAGCGGTGATTAACAGAGCATGCTCGACGATATCACATGAAGAAATTTAAATCGATCCCCTTATAAGTAGTGTCCAGTCGGCTCCAGGTCTGGCAATATCCTTACTTCTTGGACATCTATCCTAGGGGGACAAGATCATAAAATAACAGAGGTATGAAAGTGTTTGACGCCCATTGCCACTTGCAAGACCCAAGGGTCTGGCATATGGCACCGAAGTTAATTGAGTCAGCCCTTCAGTCTGGTGTAGTTAAATTTGCAGTTAATGGAACCCATGAGAAAGACTGGCATTTGGTGAAGCAAATGAGCGACGACCATCCTTGTACAATTCCAAACTTTGGACTCCATCCTTGGTTTGTTGCCGATAGAAGCCCCAACTGGTTCCAAATGCTAAGGCAATTTTTTGAGGCCACTCCTTCTGCTGCAGTGGGAGAGATTGGTTTGGACAAAGGGTCTCATGGGAGGAAGATTGATTTCGACGACCAGGTCGAAGTGTTCCAGAAACAGCTCGAACTTGCAAAAGAGTTGAACAGACCTGCTTCGATTCATTGCGTCCGAGCATTCGGCGATCTTCTTCAGATATTGAAAGACGCAGGGCCTTTTCCTGCTGGTTTCATCCTCCACTCTTACTTAGGTTCGGCCGAAATGGTTCCTCAGTTTGTTGAAGTCGGTGCTTATTTTTCATTCTCAGGATTTCTCATGTCCATGAAAGAGCAGAAGGCAAAGAAGATGTTGAAAGCAGTTCCTTTCGAAAGAATTTTACTGGAAACAGATGCGCCGGATGCATTGCCAAAGAACCCCGCATTTGTCATCGATGGGGATGCTCGTTGTAGTGTAAGTCAGGCTCATGAAGGAAGCATCGAATCTACATCTCTGACTGAATCTCTGAATCATCCGGCAAACATTCATGCGGTGCTTAATCATGTCGCATCCTTGCTAGACATGCCTCCAGAAGATCTTGCAGAGCTCAGCTGTAAAAACGCGGTGCATCTATTCTCCTACGAAGGTTCGAAGCTGGACAAGCCGTAGTTGGTTGCTGATAGATGGTGAGTTAGCCACGATAATTGCACTCGAGCGACTGCAGTTACTTAGTCTACTTGTATCTAACTCTAGATTATTCACCATAGATAATGTAATGTACGCTTGAAATGCTCGGTGTTTTGTGTAACAACAAGAATGATGAACAACCATGTAGGAGTGTGTTTTGTGTAGCAACAATGATGATGAACAACCATGTAGGAGCGAGGTCTGCCTGTTGCTTTACATGCTCTCATAACGACCGGTGTAAAAGCCTATTTGCTCGTGCACTTCTCTTCATTAGAGGTAGCCTGTTTGCCATTACATCGTCCACACGGTATGCATAGTGGAAAGACTGGATCTTGATGCTTTGAACAACTTGCTGTAGCCTTGAGATGCACTCGTGAATTTTCTAGCGTTCTCATATGATGACATAAGAGATGTTTTCCCAAAAAAAATTTGTTGCAAAGCAGGGTTCCTACAATGCGCCTGATTATGGAGACAGCTTTAAAGATCGATTCAATATTTCTTTAAAATAAGTTTATACCTTCTTTTTCTACTTTCAATAGAAATGCATGATGGAAAGGAAGTAAACAAAGTAACGAGAAATACCGAAAACACACATCAACGTTTCACCGGTGAAAACTTGCATATCCCTAACTTTGAAAGTGCCATGTACATACCTATTTTGCACATTTACATCGATTACTTTTCTGTCCTTACTTGCAAATCTGCCATTTTACTCCTAAATTTGCCCCAGCTCGAAACCCAAAATTCTCACACCCATCCAAAATAAACCAATTAGTGGGATCTTGCTTAGAATTCGTGAATAGTATTTATAAAAGAATAGGCATGTGAGTGGTAATCGGGTGTTTTTGGCATTTTGTTAAAGGGTCTTGTTGCCTAGAAGGGAAACGGCTCGTCGGGACTTGCAGTGGAGGTGTGATGCTCCTCTCGGGGGAGATTTCAAAGAATGAGCTCAAGTTCAAACCCATCAAGTAGGAGAAGAACACGAGAACCCTCTCTGATCACGTGATTGACCATCGCGGTATTCACCTCTCTTCGTTGGCTGCATTTCTAATTCTCGAAACTTGTGATTATGTGGATCGAATTGGTGAAATATAATGACATCGAAGGACCAGTAACACATTGTTTGATCTATCTTGAATTTTTTATTATCTAAGAATTGAGAGTTCTAGAGAACTTCATCTTTTGAAACAATATGAAAATTCTCAATTGTTGATCTTTTTCTTTAAGGAATCGAGCTTGAGAAGGGAAAGCTCTGACAGGTGAAGGTAATTTCTTTTCTATATATGTAAACACACTCACACACAAGTAGGCCGAGGGAGTGCGCAAATCGGTTCGGATGGGCAAATGTGTAACTTTTTGGCCCTACCATCACATGGCAAGATTGGCAATCCCACCGCTTAAAAACACGGAGCTATGCATGTTTTGTTTTTTGGTCGGAGGCTATGCATGTTTAGATGGTAGGCCCCTTTGGGATTCTTTGAGAAAATATCAAGTGTGAGATAAATTTATCAAATTGAATTTATCCTCGTTTTTTTTTTTCATAAAAAATGAGTTGTTTAGAAAATATTTTCCAAAAAATGGGAAATTATCTTGCTTAAAAAGAAATGAACGGAAAATATTTTCATCTTCTTCGATAATATTTGGACATAAATTATCGCCGATAATAAAAATAAATTCGTTGGCTGATTATTTCAAGCGATATAAGTAATCATTTATAAAAATATATTTTTCAAATCATTGATTTTTTATAGAAAAAAACAGAGCCTTAGATAGTTGAAATTGGCAAGTCCCGTGATCTTCTTGTAGAGTTTTATCAAATGCGACGATCCAAATTCAATCTTTTAAGTTTACTAGTATTTAATTTCTATTTTTCCTTATCTATCTCCTATAAAATCAATTTGATTTAAATTGCGGGTTGCGATAATCCCCTCATCTCGGTAGAATCCAGTATAAAAAGTACTTGATTACCAGAAAAGTCATAAAATATATTGCAATTGTTCCAATTCAGCCCTAAACTTTTTTTTTGTGCCAATTCAGTCTTTCCGAATAATTTTGGCAGGAAATCGTTGACGTGATAATTTTAATAATATTTTAATTATTCATATTTTTATATGTGTTTTTATTTATTTTTTTCACTTCTTCCTCCAGCCAGTCGCTGAGCCGGCAACTGGCCAGAAGCCAAGGGCAATGGAAGAAAAAAATGAAAGAGAAAAAAAAGAAAAAAAAAAAATAAACTAATAATAAAAATCAAAATATTAAAAAATATTATTATAATTGCCCACATCAGCACCAATCACGTCACGTCAGTGATTTCCTGCCAAAATTAGTCGGAAGCACTGAATTAACATAAAAAAAAAGTTTAGAACTGAATTGACACAATTGCAATAGGTTTGATAATTTTTTGATAAATTTCTAAAAAATACTGGCCATATTCTCCTCAAACCATTCTTCTGATTTGTAGTCTACAATTATGCAAATCATCCACAATTATATTTAGTTAGTTTGCTTGTGGGTGGTGTTCGCACTAAGTAATTCACCGACCACAACAGTGATAGAAAATGGAGCCCTTTACCACACACTCTAGGATGCTTTTTTGGTGTTTAATTTCAAACTAACTTGGCTAACATTTGGATAGGTTTTCCTAGCCATTTTGGTTGGTAATGATGTGATGAGTTTATAGGAATATAGTTATGCAAGATCCTGACAAAAAAAAAAAGAAAGAAAGAAAATTTCGATGGAGTTTCATCCTACGCATGCCGACGGGCTGGTTTGTATATGTACCTAAATATTAATCAAGCTGAAAGTCGATGCCATGTGTCTATATACGAAAGATACCTATGGATATTTCAACGGCTTTTGCGTTATTGCAATCAATGCAATTAATTTGTAATGATTCTAATTTGATTTATTTATTCGATCAGTTTGTAACGGCTCTAATTTGATTTTTTTTTTTGTTAAATCCCTTCTTTATTTTCCGATAAGGTGCACGCCCTATTACAATAAAAACATACCAAAACAAGAGATCCTTTATTATTTCTTTCCCTTCATTGGCAACGATTCTAATTCTCTGATTTTATTTTTTGGAACAAAAAAAAAAGATGAGAAACATATTTAGTAAACATAAATGATTCTGATTCTGATTCTGTTCTGGATAATTTTGAAGTAAAAATAATGATAATAAAGTTTATTCTGAAAAAAAAAGAATCACTTTTGAGAATTACAAAACAACAAAGTCTCAATTCTTTAAAAAAAAAAAAGTACACTTGGGCTTCCACACAGACTTCTGAACTTTAGAAAAAAATTAAAATTAGATTTGAAAATTTACTAATAATTAATTTTTAAATAAATTTTTAAATTAAATTTAAAAATAAGCTTTAAATTTAACAGAAAAAAGTTAAGATTTTTTTAAAAGGGGGAATTAAAAAATTTTAAAAATTGAAAAAAATAGAAAAAATATTTTTTTTAAAAAAAATGCAATTTTTTTTTAAAAAAAAAATCCTCAATTACCTTCTCGAGAATAAAATTTTGTTAATTACCAAGCGCATTTTATTCCCGAAATAGAAATTTTGTGCAGTTACAAACACATTCTGATTCTCTAAAAATCATCTGGAACAGAATCAGAAAATATGATTTTAATTAAAATTAGTTTTTTGGATCAGAATCATTGTCAAATAGACCCTAAGTGATTATTTCTAAATATAACTTAATATCCATTATGATAAGATTTAGTGTACTATAAACAGTCCCCAGAACTTTTAGTTTTTACAGATTAGTCCATTAGCTTAATGAATTTACAATTTTGCCCCTAAAGCTCCAAACTAGTTATTTTGAACCGGTTTGATTGTTTTAATCAATTTTACTTAATAACCAATGATTAACACTAAAATCAAAAAATAATTCTGTTAACAGCACCCTCACAATTCTGTAATTTTCAAAATTGTCCATAAATTTGTCAAAAAATTACCAAGATGCTATTTTTATGCTTAGTTTTGCCATTTTTCACCTTTGTTCCATTCAAGCTGCCAAAAAAAAAACCTTTAGTGATCTTTCAAACACATCATAGGCGTGCGGAAAGCTTTTTAATTCAAGCCTGAGAATAATAATAGCTTAATAGACAATATGAAACTTAATCTCACACAATGTATAATATAGAATAAATGAACAATTAATCATTAAGTTCAAGATATTGAGTAGATCATTCTAACTTTAGTCAATTTTTCACTTACCTTAAGTGAATTCTTCAAGAAACAAAGCCTTTAATCACATTGAAATCAAACAGACACTAACTTCGCAACTCTCATTCATTAGAAAACGACAAAACTAGTTTGGCAAAAAGAAATTAAAGTCCATGAATTTACCTTGCAAGACACTTGACTGAAAGTAAGAGTTTGAACATTGATTTGGTTGTAAAAGATTGGAATGGGAAAATTTGAACTTGAAGATGCTAGGACGATAGAGTTACACATTCCAAAGGAGGAAGCGAAATGGTTACTTTATTTCTAGTCTTCCTCCCTTTACTTTACTAGATGGGTTAGGAGTAATTATAGCAATTAACTAAAGCTAACAATGGATATAAAGTAATTAGGGTAAAAAATAACATGTCATCCATGAGGTCATCTTATGACTAGGTTCGATGGTTTAATTAAGAGCATGTGGATAAATATTATATTAGAAATAAGAGAGGTGTCCAAGCTAAAGGAATGTCATTATTTGGATAAAAAGATTGAGATCTTAGATTATTTGGCGTACTGTGGTAAATGAAGAGGAAAGTACGTATGCATTTGAAATGCCGGTAAATTAGAAAATTATTTTGAAACCACAAAAAATATTAATAAAATGTATAGAACTGTAAGGACACCTTAATTCAATAAAATTTTAATTTTGAAAATTATTCGATACATATTGCAGCGTGTATCGATCATTGTTGACAATTATTGTACTAACTTTATTTCCTTTAATAACTCTTCATAACTTAATATCATTAATAATATTAAGGAAAAATTCCAAATAAGGGCTCGAGAGATGCCTTCATTTTGTAAAATAAAAACTTGAATTGACCTCATTTTCTCAAAGAATTGTATGAATTGAACCTTAATTCAAATAAGGGCTTAAAGTGGCTATGAATTCTTTAAAAAAAAAAAAGAGGGCCTACTCTCAAGGGTATTTTCGTCATTTCTTTTTTCTTTTTTATTTGTATCTTCCTTTTTCTATTTTTTAAAACCCCACACACATAGATGGGAGAGGCCTGTGGCTACCGCCCTACCGTTGGGTTGGGGGCCGAAGGTCAATGGCATCGCTGAATTTGGGTGGAGGTCACCGGCCCATGCATTAGCCAAGGGAGGATAGGTGACCCCCGCCCTAGTCAAGGTGAGGGCTGACGACAGCGACCCCCACCCGATCCTATGCGAGAGCTGACCTCACCCAGATCCTAGAAAGGGCTTGACCCTCTCTTGCTTTTGGCAAGGGCCTATTGACCCTGCTGACCTTTACCCTCGACCCACCCCCCTAGTCGATAGGGGGCAGTCGAGCCTCCCGCCCATGTGTGTGGGGTTTCTTTTTTAAAATGTTTTAATAGAAAAATAAAAAAATAAAGAAAAAATAAAAAGGGTCAAATGATGAAAATGCCTTTTACACCATGTCCTTTTTTGAGGCTCCATGATTACTTTATGTCTTTATTTGAAAACTGCTACGCCACTTCAGGTCCTTATTTGAAATAATATTTATTTCGAACACTTGTTTCAAAAAATGAGAGGAATCTCTTATTTAAAATTCTCTCTAATATTAATTATGTATAAAATTTGGGAAGTCACATAAAATATGTAAGTTTCAATAAATTATGAATCCAATATATACAAATTTCGATGTATATATCCACATATTATGAAAGATTCAACTGCTTCGACTTTATAAAGTTCAAAATGCATTGGCCGCAAGATTTAAATTAAGGAAAACAGTAAGTAAACCACATTTAAATTTTCCGGACCTTGGTATTTTTTTTTCTATTTCCCATGCTTCCAGGATCACTGGTGTCATTTTTTCATAGTTTCCTTTTTGTGGTTATTAGCGTAAATTTCTATCAAACGCAGAAAAATCGAACCTCCAAAAAACTAATGAAAAAAAAATACTTGAGGATAAAGTAAGGAAGGTTGACTGGCGCAATTACTCCCTCTATATATTACCACAGGATTGCACCCATTATAAAATGTCCAGTTCGAATTATATTTACTCGATAGATCCATACGTGTACGAGCATGTCGTCACAATTCCGCCAGCCTAATATAATCCAGAAAATATTTTCATAACAAATATCTAAGGCACAAGCTAAATTGAGGTTCCCTCATGACTTAACCCGAATTTGTGATATCGTGATCTAACTTCTTTACCGGTCGATGGGCTATTTAGTTTTTTTTTTTTTTTTGGTCGGAATGGGCTATTTAGTTCAATGGTGAAAAAAAGGATATTGGAGGAGGGAAAGGAAATTGTTAGCAAACCTCTCTAGTGTAACTGTGAGCCTCATTTCCCACGGTAGTCAAAACCCTCATCTTTTAGATATTCTCATTCCACTCCGTTTGTGCTTAACCTTTGTCCAGAAAAAATTACCAAAAAGAAGGCTAAATTTATGATACTTTTGCCAATTGAGTACTAAACCTTTTAATTGTTCCAATTGATTCATAAACCTTCTTACATCTTTGAATATTGAGTCGATCGGGCTAATTTTGATCGGAAATCGTTGATATAGTGGCCTAGTCAATGCCGGCCGTCCTACTCAGCTTGGTCGGCTTTAGCGTTGACATTTTTTTTAAAAATGTTTTAATTTTTTAATTTTTAATTTTCTTCTCTTTTCCTTCTTTGTTTTTACTATGGCCGACCAGGGTCATGGCCCTCGCCCACAGCTACAGGCGAGGTCACCTTGCCCAGATCTAAGCGAGTCTAATCTTGCTCACGGCCATGATGGAAAATAAAAAGACAAAAATAATAGAAATTTTAAAAATTATTATGTCAGTGCCAATCGTACCATGTCAGACGAGCTTATACACATGATCGATTTTTTATTAAAATTGACTAGACAAACTCAATTGGCAAAACATGAAAAAGTTTAGGTCTTAATTGGCCCAATTGAAGATTTAGGACTAAATGGGTATGAGTGTAATATGTTTAGAACTTTTTTAGTAATTTTTCCCTTTGTCCAAGCAATACTAATTAAGTTCATGCTATGATTGATTTATTATACATACACTTAGGGTTGAAACTAAGCTACTTCCAAGTCATTCTAGGATCCATTTGTTTCACAAAAAATGAACAACAAAAAGCATCTTCCTAAGAATTATTTATTACACTGTCCGGAGTAATTAGCCAACAAAAAATGTCTTCATTGTCGATAACAATTTATCTCTATACTTTTTCGTGGACGATGCATATATTTTTGTTTAGACATTTCTATAATCACTACAAGCCAACATTTTCAAGAAAATATTTTTCAAGATGTGAGTATTCCACGAAATAAACACACCCTCGGTTCGACTTAGTTTGCTGACTGCTTGAGATCGACTCATTGGATCTCGCGTCGAGTTGGAGCTCACGCTACTTGAGTATCTTATCAAGTCAAGCTTGAGCGTGCGAATTTTGAGCTTGACATGCTAATGAGGCTAATCGAGCTCCTGTCATCGAGAATATCTATTAGTTGAAAATAGATATGAATATCCTGAAAATTACGCCAGACGCTCACTCTACTCTACTCGAGGTTTTTTTTGGATCCACCTCGAGCTAGAGTATGACTTTATTGTAGTCAAGCTGAGTCGAGTCGAGTCGAGCTCGAGCTCGAACATAAATTTTGACGCTCGATCCAGTTTGAATCACGTTTTGAGCATCTAATATGTGAGTCAGGACTTGGCATCGTACTGGCTTCACTTGGCTCGATTACACTCCTACATACAGCGAACTGCAAAATAGAAGACCTTAAGATTTTCATGAATCGTTCACTTAAAGATGATCATGAGACGACAGTTAGTTTTGTAATTCAGCATTTGCATATTTCATCAACCAGCTACAATGCATAAACCAACTACGAATGTTTCTAGTTTTTGTTATTACGTTGGATATTATAGTTCCAGCAAATTAACACTTAGTGAGACCTTATGTGGGTGTAGATAACTTTATAGCTTGAAGGCACATAAACTCCTGTATGAAGAATAAATTCGTTACAAAAAAGTGAGATTTATCTTGACAATTCAAACTTTGCATTCACGTAAATATATGTGTTTTTGTATGATAACTAGGGCAAATAAATGGGCAATTAGTTGACACTTAAGCTACGTTTGGTAGTTAGGATAAAAATCATGATATAATAACATTTATCCTATCGTGTGTTTGGCTCTCTCTTAGGATGGGATAAAGTAGGATATAAAAGGAATATAGCCTGAAGAAAATTATCACATGGGAGAGGTGGGATAAAGGTGTATAGGAATTTTTATGTTTATGGTATAAAAGCTATTGACAAAAACATGGCAGAAAAGCTTTTTTTTTCCCCTCTCAAATAACAAACTTCTTGAGTAATAAAATTAAGATTAATTATAAAAATTTAAATTCAAAATAAAAATAATTTTCATTTTTATTTACTCCTATATTTGTTTATATACTTTAATTTAATTATACTTACTAATATATATTATTTTGTGTGTGTTTGTATGTATATATATACACACACGCACATATTTTAGGTATGACGATATATCTATATATACAGATATTTTAGGTATGACGATATAGTTTATTTAATGAAATTTTCATTAAGAAATAATGGAAGTGAATAAAATAATGATAAAAAAATAAGTAAATAAAAACGAAATAGAAGGACTCAAATTTTCAATGAACAAATTCGGCCTTGAAAATGATCTTTTTAGCTCTCGAAGTATGTGGAACGATGAAATTTTTGAAAAAAAAAAAACTAGTATGTCTATGTCTATCTCCTTTGTATCTTTAATTCATATTGAAGTTTCACGAATCATTTGTAGTTTTTTTAGTTCACCTCAAAACTCTACGAAACGGCGAGAGAGTTGAAATTTCTTTTCCTTCGTAGGTTTCTGGTTCATGTCAAAAGTTTATGAAAGCATAAAGAGAGTCGAAACTCCTTCTCCTCCATAACTTTATTGTTCATGTTGAAGTTTAATAAAAGCAGCGAGGAGGCAAAACTTTTCGTAGTAGCAAAGATGAATGATCACATTTTCTCTCTCTTACTAAACTTAATAATAAATTATGAGAGATTCTTATAGTCTCAATTTATTTAGCTTCAGATTCATTTACATCAATATGTCATAAATACTAAGCAATGAACATGATAGGATATAAAACACATCGCGCTTTATTACTGTGATTCACCAAAAAAGTAGTTAAGTTATGGCAATACTCCTAGATTTCGTATCATATTCTATTCAATCATATTCTGGCTAGAAAATCGGGACGTCAAACGCAGCCTTCCTTCCTTATCGATAATTATTCACTTTGAAATAAAACAACTCTTTTTATCATTTATTCTCATGCAACGCAAATATTCATATCAATTTACATTCACGATTGTTGTACCAAAAAGCATCCTAAGATCCACGGATCACATCAAATTGAGAGAACTCCTTGCCTTCTTACGATGTCACGATCATCGTTAAATCACATCTATTTTCTGAGATAGAAATTAATTTCCCACGATAAATACTGCTTTTAATAAGTCGAGATTTTTCTCTTTATAGATTCTCCCAACAAGTCGCGATCCTGACGAACGATGCCACCGAAGCGCGCTCCCATGCATGCAACTTTAACGAAACATCCTTTCGGCTGCCACGCAAATGGACCCCGCGTGGCTTATTTACAACTAAGTAGATAACTAAGTTGATTTTCCTATGTATAAGTATGGATAGGATAAGTCCCCTTTGCCTTCTTTTCTCTCCGGTCAACGGGTGGCGGCGTACGCAGAAATCTATGCAAGATGAAAAATAACGAGAAAATTTTCAAATAAAGATGCGAAGGGCTTTCGTCTTCGCATATGAAAATTCGAAATTGATTTCATTTCAAATGAAGAGCTGAAGTGGCCACATGATCTCATAAAAAGGCCGACCTCGAAGGCATTTTTGTCATTTATTTATTTTTCTTTTTTCTACGTTTTTCCTTTTTCTATTTTTTTAAATTAAAATTAAAAAAAGATAGAAGTTAAAAAATAATGATAATACTAGTGGGAGGGCTGCCCTTCTCGCTGGCCAATAGAAAAAAAGGAAAAAAACAAAAAAAGATAAAAATTTTTTTTTGACAAAATGCCCTTGAGGCCATGCTTTTTTTTTAAAAAGATTACATGGCCATTATTTGAAAAGAAGGTTCGCTTCATACTTTCATTTGAGAAAATAAGAACACGTAAAGCATTTATTTAAGAAAATGAGGTTATTTCAGGCTCTTATTTGAAAATTTCCCAAAATAATTTGCAACATCTTAATTCAAGAGGACGATTTATAAAAATTTTATATGAAAGTTCATTAATGTTGGTATCTTTATTATTAGGGTGAATGGTTTTAGGATTGTACCATCCATCGAAATCGGTTTTCAAAATTTTGAAACATGAAATCCACTCTACATATCTTGAAACTTGGAACTAGTGATGGAATCTGATATGTCATAGATTTCAAGGTCGATTCTAGAGTTTACCGAGATTCCATCCGTATTCTTAATTGAACGATCGTAACAAATCATCAATTCTGATGATGATTATTTGTTACTGCAATCCACGACCACAACTCATATTTAGACACAAGAAGAATTAGTAAAAGTCTCAATTTGGAGGTTACATACGCACTCATCATTGAACGCTATAGAATTTCATGAGATCATGCAAAAGACATAGAACAAGAAAAACACATATTTATTACGGGTTTTCAGGTGTAACCTACCTGTTGGAACCGGTTTTCCAATTTTCGAAACGTGGAACTTGCCGTGCACATTCTAGAACCTAGAATAGAATCGTGTAGG